>CAUYRH010009649.1:0-16718 GCA_963574655.1 Perodicticus potto | reverse complement strand
GTCATTGTTGTTTGGCGGGCCCGGGCTGGATTCGAACCCGCCAGCTCAGGTTTACGTGGCTGGCGCCTTAGCCCGTTGAGCCACAGGCGCTGAGCCGAAAATCCTTATGACTTTCTCAAAAAAAAAAAAAAATATTAACAGCCTTTTGGCCCGCTGAGCACCACCATGGCGGTCAGCAAGAACAAGCACCTTACGAAAGGCAGCAAAAAGGGAGCCAAGAAGAAAGAGGTTGATCCATTTTCTAAGAAAGATTAGTATGATGTGAAGGCACCTGCTATGTTCAATATAAGAAATATTGGGAAAACACTAGTCACCAGGACTGAAGGAACCAAAATTGCATCTGATGGCCTCAAAGGTCAGGTGTTTGAAGTGAGTCTTGCTGATCTGCAGAATGATGAAGCTGCATTTAGAAAATTCAAGCTGATAACTGAAGATGTTCAGGGCAAAAACTGCCTGACTAACTTACAAGGCATGGATCTTACCCGTGACAAAATGAGTTCTATGGTTAAAAAATGGCAGACTATGATTGAAGCTCATGTCGATGTTAAAGACTACCGATGGTTATTTGCTTCGTCTGTTCTGTGTTGGTTTTACTAAAAAATGCAACAATCAGATACGGAAGACCTCTTATGTCCAGCACCAACAGGTTCGGCAAATCCAAAAGAAAATGATGGAAATCATGACCAGAGAGGTGCAGACGAATGACTTGAAAGAAGTTGTCAATAAATTGATTCCAGATAGCATTGGAAAAGACATAGAAAAGGCATGCCAATCTATTTGTCCTCTCCATGATGTCTTCGTTAGAAAAGTAAAAATGCTGAAGAAACCCAAGTTTGAATTGGGAAAACTCATGGAGCTTCATGGTGAAGGTCGTAGTTCTGGAAAAGCTACTGGGGACGAGACAGGTGCGAAAGTTGAACGAGCTGATGGATATGAACCACCAGTCCAAGAATCTGTCTAAAATTCAGGCTTTTAATAATGACAAATAAAGAATCCTATTTGTGGGGAAAAAAAAAAAAAGGAATATTAACAGGAGGCTCAGCACCTATAGCTCAGTGGTTAGGGCACGAGACACATACACCCAGGCTGGCAGGTTCGAACTTGACCTGGGCCAGCTAAACGACAATGATAACTACAATAACAAAAAATGGCCGGGTGTGGTAGTGGGCCGTTGTAGTCCCAGCTGCTTGGGAGGCTGAGGCGAGAGACTCGCTTAAGCCCAAGAGTTTGAGGTTGCTGTGAGCTGTGACGCCATGGCACTCTACTGAGGGTGACATAGGAGACTGTCTCAAAAAAAAAGAATATTAACAGGAGATTTTTTAGAAAAGGTTCTGAGAATTGAGAATCTGAACTTGACCTTAAAAAGAATCATTTCTGACTGGCACAGTGGCTCACTCTGTAATACTAACACTCTGAGAGTCTGAGACGGTTGGATTGCTTGAACTTAGGAGTTTGAGACCAGCCTGAGCAAGAGCGAGACCCTGTCTCTAAAAATAGCTGGGCATTGTGGTGGGCACCTCTAGTCCCAGCTACTTGGGAAGTTGAGGTAAGAGGATCACTTGAGACTAAGATGTTGAGGTTACTATGAGCTGTGATGCCATAGCACTCTATCAAGGGCAACACAGTGAGACTTTGTCTCAAAAAATAAATAAATAAATAAGAATCATTACCCTTTCACAATTGTATAATGCATCACCTACCTCAAGAAATAGCTTATGATAAATATCACTATAAATAGCACAATATTTCCAGTTTTAATAAAACTATATTTTTACTAAGTATAATTCCTTAAAACAAATTTTATCATTCCCACATTATATCTACATAAAATACAATCTGTCATTCTGATATTATTTAAATGATAAAATTACCTTTGTGTTTATTTAGAAGCTTGTAGCCCTCACAGAATCTTCCTGATGAAATCATCATCTTGGCTGTGTCAAGGTAAGAGTATGTTGCAGCAAAATCAAACTCTTTTTTACCATCCCACCAACCTTTCTGTTTAGCATAGTTTCTCATGTCTGGGTGTTCCCGATCAATCTTGGTTGTTATAGAAAGCTGATTAGAAATATTACGAACTCCTCCTGTTTTCAAAGAAAAGCGAAGAAAGAGGAAAAGTCATATGTAACATAAAGTACCTATCTGTAATTGTGATAATCATATTTAAATGTAAATATAGACTATATGCATCTATTATATATTGAAAAAGTAAATTACTTTTTAAAATCAAACTTTTTGAGATAATTGTAGAGTCACACACAATTATAAAAAACAACACAGTGAATTCCTCTACTAGGAGTATATCCAAAAGACCAAAAACCACTTTGCAAAAAAGATATTTGCACCATATTATTCACTGCAGCTCAATTCATAATAGCCAAGTCATGGAAGAAGCCCAAGTGCCCATCGACCCATGAATGGATCAGTAAATTGTGGTACATGTATACCATGGAATACTATGCAGTATTAAAAAAAGATGGAGACTTTACCTCTTTTATGTTTACATGGAGGGACCTAGAACATATTCTCCTGTGTAAAGTATCTCAAGAATGGAGGAAAAAGTATCCAATGTACTCAGTACTTCTATGAAACCAACTTATATTTACTCACACTTTCTTATAAAAGCTAGAACACAATCATAGCCCAGAATGAAGGAGAGAAATGGAGTGAAAAGGGAGAGGAGGGGGGAGGTTTGATAGACAGAGGGTAAACAGCAGGACCACACCTTTGGAGCATATTGCATGGGTACAAGTCAAATCTGTCAAGTGTAGAACATAAATATCTTAACACAATAATCAAGTAAATGAGGCAAAAGCTATGTTGGTTTGATATAAGCATGTCAGATTGTATAAAAGACTCAATACATTGTATCCCACATATGCATAAATGCATTCATGATCTATGTGTATATGACTTACTAAAAAAAGGGGGTTGGAAAGAACATTCTAAAATTAAAAAAAATTTTTCAAACAAAAATCATAAAAATTAGCTCAGTCATATGTAACTAATTTCTGTCCTGTTTGAGGTTAAGTTAGTAATACTCATTGACATGTCAGCTTTCTTTTTTTTTTGAGGCAGAGCCTCAAGCTGTCACCCTGAGTAGAGCGCCGTGGCATCACAGCTCACAGCAACCTCCAATTCCTGGGCTCAAACGAGTCTCCTGCCTCCGCCTCCCAAGTAGCTGGGACTACAGGCACCCACCACAACACCAGGCCATTTCTTGGTTGCAGCCGTCATTGTTGTTTGGCAGGCCTGGGCTGGATTCGAACCCACCAGCTCAGGTGTACGTGGCTGGCGCCTTAGCTCATTGAGCCACAGGCGCCGAGCTGACATGTCAGCTTTCTAATTGAAATACTAGAAATTTGTTTTTAGTTCAATGGTATATAATCTCCAAAGCTATCAGAAATTTGTATTCAAGAGAAGCATTTCCATTGCTTGAATGAATGCTGTCAGCAATTCTATTACTTTCATTAAAGGACAATCTTTGGACTTATCCAGTTAAAATAAAAAAAATCTCCACACTGAGATAAAACACACACACACACACACACACACACACACAGTGTACCATTTATTTCCTTTCTCCCAGTTGTAACATCTTGCAAAACTGTAGTGTAATATCATGACTAGAATACTGGTATTGACACAGTCAAGCTGAAGAACACTTTCATTGCTACAACGATCCTTCATGTTGCCCTTTTATAGCTACACCCATTTATCTTCTACCCCCAATCCTTCATTAATCCCAACCACTGTTCTGTTCTCCATTTCTTTCTTTCTTTCTTTTTTTTTATTGAAACAGAGTCTTATTTTGTTGCCCTCGGTAGAGTGCCGTGGCATCACAGCTCACAGCAATCTCAAACTCTTGGGCTCAAGCGATTCTCTTGCCTCAACCTCCCAAGAAGCTGGGACTACAGGTGCCAGCCCCAAGGCCTGGCTATTTTTTTGTTTGCTTGTTTTAGCAGGCCTGGGCTGGTTTGAAATCCACCAGCCCTGGCAGCCCTGGTGGCTGTGGCTGGCACCCTGCCCACTGAGCTATGGGCACCACCTGTTCTCCATTTCTATTAAATGTCATTTCAAGAATGTTATATAAATGCAACAGTACAATATATAAACTTGTGGCTATTTTTTACTCAGTACAACTCTCTGAGGATTCATCTAGGTTACTATATAGATTAACAGTTCATTCCCTTTAGTGCTGAGTAGTATTCCAAGATATGAATATATTATAAAGTTTGCTTAATCATTCCCAAGTTAAAGGACATGTGAATTGTTTTCTTTTTTGGCCACAAATGGGAAAATCTGCCACAAATATTTGTGGATGAATTCTTGTATAAATACATGTAAATTTTTTTATTTCTCTGCAATAAGCATAATACATGTTGCTAGATCATATGGTAATTGCAGTTTTTATTTATTTTTATTTATTATTATTATTATTTTGTAGAGACAGAGTCTCACTCTATCACCCTCAGTAGAGTGCCATGGCGTCACACAAATCACAGCAACCTGCAACTCCTGGGCTTAGGCGATTCTCTTGCCTCAGCCTCCCAAGTAGCTGGGACTACAGGCGCCCACCACAACGCCTGGTTATTTTTTTGTTGCAGTTGTCATTGTTGTTTTAGCAGGCCCAGGCCAGGCTTGAACCTGCCAGCTTCAGTGTACATGGCCAGCACCCTACTCACTGAGCTACAGGCACCAAGCCATCACTTGAAAAATTAGAGGAATATATGATCACAAAGAAAATAGGGGAAAGAAAAACCAAACCATTCTAAAACAATCAAACTGCGTTGTTCAATGATATCAAATTTTTATGTTTTACTATTTTATCAACATATCCTAACTACCAACCCCCAAACACCTGTTCTTAACCCCACTTCAATTTCCTCACCTTCACTCTTAAACATGATAAGATTTTAGAGAACAGGTCAAAGTTAAAAGAGGAAGAAATGGTTAGGGTTTATTAAAAAGTGAAAAAATAGGGTGGCGCCAGTGGCTCAGAGGAGTAGGGCGCCAGCCCCATATGCTAGAGGTGGTGGGTTCAAACCCGAGCCCAGCCAAAAAAAAACAAAAAGAAAAAAAATACTATGAAACAGCAAAAAGCTCCTGTAAAGAAAGTATACACTGGTCATATGAAATTCATATTCCCAAAACTAATGTTCCCTTTATATCTTTTTCAAGAAAGCTCTTTATAGTGCTTTTTCATTGTCCTTTCAACTTTTTAAATTTCTCCTACAGATATTGCATTAGATTATCAATCTTAATAATTAAATGCAATATCTGCAATTAAGGGCATATTTTATTAACTGTAAAACAAATATGAAAAATTGTCCATACCTTGCACTTTCTCTGCTGCCCAGTACTTCCCTGCAGTCTCCAGAATCCACGCTTCATTTCTATCAGCTATCAGGAAACTGTTGTGATAGGTGAAATTCATCCCACCCTCTGTACAATTTCCACCCTGGCCATATTTTTCTAATAAATCAACAATGACATTGAGGGCTTTTTCAGCTGTATCAGCTCTTTCAAGGCCAAGTCTAAAATAAAATAGTAAAGTTCTCAGATTAAAATATATTTCTATTATTTTTCTTAAATAATTTCATGCTCATGAGATTTAGCATTTATATTCGGGGTAAAAATTCTTTCAAGTTGACATGTAAAATCAAATCTAACTTTAAAATTTTTCCTCCTGAAGTCAGTTTAGAATCATGAAAACAAAGTTTCCAGAGTCATACAGATCTATGTACAAATTGCAATTTGGTAATTTATTGGCAAATTACTTTATTTCTGAACCTCAGGTATCTCATTTGTAAAATAAGCATAATAACTCATGAAGTTATTGTGAGAATTAGTTAAAGTATGATTAAAGTACATTGGGTACTTCAATGAATCATTTCCAACTCCTTCCCTTCTCCCAATTAATAATTACAGAATCATGAAACTGCATATTAGTACTCTGAAGCATTTCTGACACAAAATGTAAGGGATCCGAGTGAAAAAAAAAAACAGAAAAGACAAGAAAAAATAAGAAAAGAAAACAGGTAAGAGTTACATCAAAAGTTAAAATTTAGACAAATTCTATAGAACAAAATATAACAGAAAAATAACCTGACAAGGTCCATTCCCAGTAGTGCTTCTTCATTACAAACTTTTTCTCTTCCCCATACAGCTTCATTCCCAATGCAAACTCCATGCTCATTGGCTCCCATTTCTGCTCCCCACAACCACGCTGGGCGACTAAGAACAACAGCATATGTTTCAGGAACTTGCTCAATTTCTATGTAAGTACACTGTTTAAAAAAAAAAAAAAAGTCACCGCAAGAACCACAAAACCATAAAAGTTATTGTAATCCAGAATTTAAAAAATCACTGAGAAGACATAGACATCATGAAAGAGGTAAGTGAAATATAACTTAATACAAATTTTCACTAGTAAAGGCATTACCCTTACTTAAATCATTAAGAATTGACGCTTTGCAGAGTATCTCCTATTATAAGCACTCAATCAAGAGAGATATGTTAGATACAGAGATGAATCCATACAGATCTTGCTTTCAAGAAACTAAGACTTGTACACATTAACTAAGATACAACAAAATATAAAGTATAAGGGCCATGAAGTCACATAAAGATAGGGTGCTACAGAAGCTCAAGAGAGAGATGGTTTCTAGTTGTGATATCCTGAAACATTTTTGTTGTTCAGGAAGCAGTTCGCAACATCATTGTCCAGTGTTTCTTGATTAGTGATGTAAGTACCCATATGGTAGCCTTAAAAGTAAGAGTATTGCCATAGAATCCCATCTCACGTGTCAAAGTCATCTATCGGGTATGATCATAGCAATTAAAAGCAAGAGAACTTTTGGTTTATAATATAGGTATATTTAAATATGAAGAGTTAAAGTGAAAATGATATCCCAGATGAATAAATGGTCTCAGCAAAAGAAAAAATATGGCACAGTATACAGAAAAAACTAATATTCATATATTTTAATATTAGAATATCAATAAAATAAATCTGAAAGCATTAATTAGCAACAAAAGCATTAAGCAAAACTCTCACTTTAAGTTCCATGTTAAATGGGTTGTTTAAGTTAATTTTTAAAAGATTCTTTAATTAATGTGTATAGTACCAAGTGATTGCATAAAATAAATTCTATAGTTATCACAGGGGCTAATAAACCTTTTTGATGTGTCACAAAATTCTTATTCCCAGAGTCTGGAATGACTTTCCTATTCTACATCTGAACCCATACCAATTAAGAATCAGACTCCAGGTAAGCTAAACCCAATTCCTACGAAGCTTTCCTTAATCCCCATTTTGAATTAAATGTTCCTTCTCTGTGGCTATAGCATGCTGCTCTTACTTAAATGTAGTATTTAAACCATCCTACTTTATAAGGGGGATAGTTGCATACATATCCTTGTCCTATACTAGAGTCTAAGCTTCTGGAAGATCAAGTCTTAACAGGTGACTTTAAATCCCTTGCTCTATCATGCTTGTATTCAAATATTTAATCCAAGAATGAACGCTTTTTATTATCGTTCTTTCAACTTCCTCCAATTCATTTAAAATAAAAGATCAAAAAAGTTTATTTCTGACTCAAATTATTTTTCAAATTTAAATTCTTTAATTTTAACTTCCATAGTCTCTGCCAATTGCTGACAGAAACAATGTTTATGATATTTCTTTAAAAAGCATATTGCTAACAAAACATGTATTTCACCTACCTTAAGATGTTTTTCCAGGTTACCATGCACTGTAGCAGGAAAATAAACTACCTCTTGTACTTCATCGCAGAGTCTATCGGAATTTTTTCCAAAAATAATCCTGTTATCAACTGTTGTTGGAGGCAATGCCACGAAAGTGTCACAGGAAAAGGGTTCCATTACTTTTAAGCTAAAAATTGTGCAGAAGTTTTAAAGTAAAAAGAGAAAGCATTTTTCAGTATATTAAAAACCAAGAGCTTTTACTCAACCACCAAGGGATATCATTTCCATAACTAAGGATGTTCATTAAAGTTTTAAATTTTATATGCTGTAGTAGAAAAATAACATGACTTGGGACTCAATTTGGTATTATAAGAATCAATAAGAAAATGGCAATGAGAACTACCTTCTTCTAGTCTATAGTTCAAATTTATTCTCTAAGACCTTTCTGTCCTGAATTCCTTTCCCTGAATTTCCTTTCACTATTTGCATATCTGGGGATCCTTGTATGTAGCTCTAATGTTGTGAAGCTTATATTTTGCCTATGGACAAAGAGATCCTCAAGGGCTGGGGATATGTCTGATTATTAATCTTTGTATTCTCATTGCTGGATCTTGTCTTGTGTACCCAGTAGTATTTATTTCCTCAAAGGAAGGAAGAAGGGGGTCTCCTTTGAGCTGGGGAAGCATACACACAGATCATGATACTTAAGACTAAATTTTGAAACAGACACATTTTGTTCTCTGAAAAATATGAAAAGATGTCAATGTAATTCCAAATTATTGATATTTCCAAGAGGAAATTCACATATATAATTTAAAATACTAATTGTATAATTTAATTATCTAGATTATGTTTTCATTTGTAATTTGGAAAATCTTAAATTCAGTTTTTTTTTCCTTTTCTTCTCTTTTCTTTTCTTTCTTTCTTTTTTTTTTTTTTTTGAGAACAAGGAAAGAGAAGTTTATTAATTTACCATCAAATGAAGAGACTGGCAGACTCCCATCTCAACATACCAGGATCCTGCTTCTGGGAAGAAGCAGAGAGTTTTTCAAGGTTCTGATTAATCCCATAATCCCATTTTTGGCTAAGACAACCTCATAGAACACTGAGTGTTTTATATGTGTATTTTGCTTTCAAAATGGACACTGTATTTTAATAATTTCCTTCTTTCCTTTATTTAATTATGCCCAAATCCTAAAATGACTTCACACAGGTAGAGACTATGTAATTTAAATGTAATAATTGTTTCATTAAAAGAAAACAGGACCAGGTGTGGTGGCTCACGCCTGTAATCATAGCACTTTGGGAGGGAGAGGTAGGAGCATTGATTGAGGACAGTTCACTCTTGGCAATATAGTGAGACCCTATCTCTACAAAAAGTCGAAAAATTAGTTGGGTGTGATGGTGCACTCCTGTAGTCCCAGCTCCTCTGTAGTAGTGGCAACAGAGTGACACCTTGTCTCAAAAAACAAAATGAAGGCTCGGCACCTGTGGCTCAACCGGCTAAGGCGTCAGCCACGTACACCTGAGCTGGTGGGTTCAAATACAGTCTGGGCCCGCCAAACAACAATGATGGCTACAACCAATAAAAAAAATGGCCAGGCGTTGTGGCGGACGCCTGTAGTCCCAGCTACTTGGGAGGCGGAGGCAGGAGAGTCGCTCAAGCCCAGGAGTTGGAGGTTGCTGTGAGCTGTGATGCCACAGCACTCTATCCAGGGTGACAGCTTGAGGCTCTGTCTCAAAAAAAAAAGAAAAAGAAAACAAAACAACTGAAGTAACAAACGACTTCAGCTTCAAGACCCTAAGGGTTTTTCTCTTCTTCCCAATGATAGGAAGACAGAGGTAATGATTACTTCCGTTCTTCTTCTTTCTTTTTTCTCTCTCTCTTTTGTTTTGCTTCTACTTTAATGGATGCAAACGTTCTTTTCTTTCTGTACTTCAACCTTTTATATCCTGGACCGCCATCTATTATATTTGTGTTCCAAAGTTAGTTCCACCGTTACATAGGGCAGGCTATTTAATCTTTCTCTTAACTTCCTGCTTCATCAGTAAAACAAAAGATATTATTTGATGGAGATGTTATGAGAACGTAATAAAACAACATGTGAAGAGTTGCACAATACACGGAACGTAGTAGACACGTGAAAGCTTTTATTGTTATTTACATATAGAAGAGGAAATTTCTCACGTGTGGTTTATTCTTAACATCACCTACAGTAGTAGCAACCACGTTCACTCAAAACCCTGGAGTCCCGAGGGCCACATCGAGCTGCCAGACTGGGGTCGTAGGGAAACTTGCCGTCCAGTTAGAAAAGGCACCTAGCTCGTTGAGGACGTGAAGCGTCGAGAGCCTTTGTTAATTCCTAACGTGTATTCATCATTCAACACACGTTTCCTGAACATCTTTCTGCACCAGGCACCGTACGGCTGGAAACAGCTGTGAACTGTCATTCTATGTTACTCGCTTGTAGTTCACCGAGCGGGTTCAGAAACAGCACATCGTTGGATCCTCACAAACGCACTACGGATAGGATGAGAATCACTATCTCCATAACACGGGTAAGGAGACTGGTGCAGAAGCTTTTTGCGACTCGAGTCAGGGTCACAGGAAGCAGCGGGCAGGAACTGTCGAGCACCTCCCGCACCCAGCCGGTGGGGCGCTAACGGCAGTGGGCGCAGGGGGCCTGGAGCCCCTAACTTGGGCAGCGCCGCGCATCTCCGCGGTCTTCCTCGGTCCTAACTCAACCACGCACGCCCTCCCCCGAGCACGCCCCTCACCTGGACTCCCAGGTACTTGAAGTGACCGCGGGAAGGGCGAGCAGGGGGCAGGCGCAGGAGCCGGAAGCTATCACCTTTGACCTCGGAAGTTCCCGCCCCGCTGGAGCGCAGTTCCGGTTAGGCGGCGGAGTTTGTTTACGGTGCTCACAGGTCTCACAGCTTCTTTCCCCTACTCGCCCTCCAAAATGGGGAAATCTTTCGCCAACTTCATGTGCAAGAAGGACTTTCACCCCGCCTCCAAATCCAATATCAAGAAAGTGAGTAAAGAGACCCGGGGGAGGGGGGAATCTGGCCCACGACGACCGGCTTCCTTGAGTCTGCTGGAGGTGAGAGTGGTGGTGTCCCTGAGATCCGAGGACAGTCCCCTCTTCTCCAAGCCTAAGACCCTGATTGTTCTCGCCCTCTTCTCCGCTGAGCGACTCGCTAGCAAAGCGAGTCGTCCACGTTTATTCTGCGTCAGCGAGGAGACGGGCAGCTCAGAGGAGCTCCGTCGGCCAGAGGGTGATCCTAATAGTGATCCTGATAGTTCCTTAATAGTTCCCTCAGCGGGTTCTGCTTTGTCTTTTCGGATCCCAGGCACGGACTACAGCCTCAGACTAGAATGTCATGGTGTCAGCCTAGTTCACACCAACTTCAGAATCCTGAGTTCAGGCAATCCTTCTGCCTCACCCTCCTGAGTAACTGGGACATAGGCACTTGCTACAATGCCTTGTTAATTTTTCTATTTGTAGTAGAGATGGGTCTCACTCTTGCTCAGGCTGGTCTTGAATTCCTGAGCTCAAAGTTGCCTGCCTTCTCAGCCTCCCAGAGTGCTAGGATTACCGGTGTGTGCCACTGTGCCTGGCCTTAGCCTGCTTTATTAACTAAGGATAAAGAAACTTATAAAATACTTAGAAAAAATTGGCTCGGTTCCTGTAGCTCAGTGGTTAGGGCGCCAGCCACATGCACTGAGGCTGGTGGGTTTAAGACAGAGCTTGCTAAAACTACAATGACAACAATAACAAAAAAATAGCGGGGTGTTGTGTCAGGTGCCTATAGTTCCAGCTACTGGGAGGCCGAGGCAAGAAAATCGTTTACCCAAGACTTTGAGGTTGCTGTGAGCTGTGACACCACGGAACTCTACCGAGGGCAACATAGTAACACTCTGTTTCAAAAATAATGATAATAATAAAGATAATGGGGGAAACTTTTGGAGGCGATATGTTTATGGCATAGATTGTGGGGATGGTTTCACAGGTATATACTTATTCCAAACTGTCAAGTTGTATACATTAAATGTGTATAGCTTTTTGTATGTCAGTCATACCCCAGTAAAGTTTTATTTTTGTTTTTTTTTTAAGAAGAGGGAAAGAAATGGAAGAAACAAAGGAGTTTCATCAAAGAGTACAATAGTGCTCCACCATGAAAATTCCTATAAAGTTAGGTACTTTGAGTTTACTACAGTCCAGTAAGTTTTAAGGTCTCATTTGTTCACCAAGATTATGAGTGAATGCTGTGTATCTGCTGATCACTCTGTTATAGATGAAGGAAACAATTAAATTACATTGTGATACAGCCTCCTTCCTTATCTCTCCTTGTAGACTAACCAACAGTTCACAGACCTGCTAGTTACAGTATCACACTGTACACTACTCCTTTGTGAAACTCTCTTCTGTCTTCTGATTTTCTAGCTCTCCTATTAAACTGGGCCTTTTCCATCAGCTTCAGTATACCCTTATTCTAAGCCTGCTCCTAAAACACAGGCATTCCCCAGAGTTTTGTCCTTGACCTAATTCTTCCTTACTCTGTATGCTTTTGCTTTAAAAGACTATCTATATCTATACGGTGGAATATACAGGATGGAATTAATCTAATTTCATTCCATTTTCATCTTGATGTCTTACAGCTATCTAAACTTTTCTTTTAAGTCTGCTCTTCTTTTTCTACTTAGTATATGTCATAGGTAGTAACACAATCCTCTATCCTGTCACCCAGGCCAGAAACTCAGGATTTGTCCCTTCCCCATCACCCCTTTATTTAGTCAGCTAATAAATTGTATTTGTCTTAGCCTTCCAAATATCTCGTACCTGAATCCATCTCTCTTTGTTACTATTGTCTGTGTCTTAGTTTAGCCCCTGATCATCCTTCACCTAGATTCTTACATTTTCTTTTTTCTTTTTTTCTTTTTCTTCTTTTTTTGTAGAGACAGAGTCTCACTTTAACGCCCTCGGTAGAATGCCATGGTGTCACATCTCACAGCAACCTCCAACTCGTGGGCTTAGGAGAGCTCAGCCTCCCAAGTAGCTGGGACTACAGGCGCCTGCCACAACGCCCGGCTACTTTTTTGTTGTAGTTTGGCCAGGGCCAGGTTTGAACCCACCACTCTCGGTATACAGGACTGGCACGCTACTCACTGAGCCACAGGCACTGCCCAGTTCTTGCATTTTCTAACTGGTTTTTCTGCCTCCAGTCTTGACTCTTCTCAAATCCATTCTCTACATAACTAACAAAATAGTCTTTTTTTATTTAACACCTTTATTGAGGTAAGTTCACATACCATACAATCACCTATGTAAAATATGCAATCCAGTTGCTTTTATAATTATTCATGGAGTTATTACCACAATTTCAGAACATTATCATCATACCCCCAAAGAAATCCCCATACCTGTTAATAGTCACTTCCCATTTCTCTTTAACCCTTTACCCTCCCCCAAACCCTGGGCAATCTCTAATTGACTTCCTATGTATTTTTGCCAACTCCAGACATTCATATAAATGGACTCATGCAATATGTGATTTTATTTTATTTTTTTTTTTGAGATAGAACCTCAAGCTGTGGCCCTAGGTAAAGTGCTGTGGCATCACAGCTCACAGCAACCTCCAGCTCCTGGGCTTAAGCGATTCTCTGGCCTCTGCCTCTCAAGTAGCTGGGACCACAGGCGCCTACTACAACGCCCGGCTATTTTTTGGTTGTCATTGTTGTTTGGTGGGCCCAGGCTGAAATCAAACCCACCAGCTCTGGTGTTTGTGGCTGGCGCCTTAGCCACTTGAGCTAGCTGAGCCAATATGGGATCTTTTCTGACTGGCTTCTTTCACTTAGCACAATGTTTTTTTAAGTTCTTCCATGGTATACCATGTGTCAGTATTTTATTCCTTTTTATTGGTAAATAGTATTTCATTTGGCCAGACATGGTGCTCACATCTATATTCCTAGCACTTTGGGAGGCAAAGGCAGGAGAATCACTTGAGGTCGGGAGTTTGAGACCAGCCTAAGCAAGAGGGTGACCCCGTCTTTACAAAAAATAAAAATTAGCCAGGCGTAGTGGCACTCAGCTGTAGTCCCAGCTACTTGTGAGGCTGAGGCGGGAGGATTGGTTGAGCCAGGAGTGTGAGGTTACAGTGAGTTATGATCATACCATTGCATTCTATCCCTGGCAGCAGAGGGAGACCTTATCTCAAATATATATATGGCCATCCATATGTATATTGTATGTATGTACACATAAATATATGTGTGTGCATGTGTGTGTATGTACAGAAACATGCAGGATGGCCATAAAGTTTATGTGCAGTTTAGAATTTTGTGTGTGTGTGTGTGTGTGTGTGTACATAAACATGCAGGACGGCCATAAAGTTTATGTGCAGTTTAAAATTGTGTGTGTGTGTGTGTGTGTGTGCACGCACGCGCACGTGCGCATGTGTGTACATACACATACAGGATGGCCATAAAGTTTATGTGCGGTTTAGAATTATACACTATTTTAAATTGCACCTGAACTTTATGGCCACTCTGTATATTCCATTGTATAGATATATGTTATATAGATATACGTTGTTGATATAGGAATAGTCTTTTAAAGCAAAAATCTAATCTCTTCTAGCAACTCTGGGGACGCCTTGTAGTTTAACCATACAGAAAAGTGATTTTATGTTAATGGATTCTGAGCATTTTAAAAGCAGAAATATGTTTTATTACTTTATTCTAGTCCGTGATAAGTACTCAGTATGTATTTGACCTCTTCAGCAATTAAGACTAGTGAAATAACATAGTAAAATCTAAAATTTTATGTAAATGGTAGTTATTTTATTGTAAGTAATGTGTTATTCCACCCAGCAATGAAACCTTGAAATTCCTTATTATGTTGTTTATCTTCTGAGCTTCGGCAGAAATTCCAAATGTGTACCTTTTAATGCCTATACCAAGTATAGGTTTTCTTCTGTTGCATGGAAGAAATATATTAAATATATTTAGATATATTCTGTTCCTAACAGATTTTCTGTCATTTCTACTTTTGCTTTTATTTCTGTATTAATCCTTCTTGTCTACATCTAGAACTATCCCCATAGAACAGTCCTATCACAGTACTACTAAAATGCTAATAAATGCCCCTTTTTTTGAAATAAAATTGAATGATGGCAGTCTTACTTACCCTCCTTTCTATACTTATGTACTTTCCACCCACAGTTTATAATTATCTCAGTGGTAAGCATTTGCCATCAAATTTACATTCTTAAAGTTTAGCGTGTTTGAAGGGAAAGATTTGAGTTACCATTTACATTGAATGTTTGTCACTTTGCGCTTTATTCTAAAGGTGGTAGAGTAGTATTGATATCTTTTAAACCTGGAAATAACGTGATTAAACGTATATGTGTAAGTTATGTTGGCTTTCTTCCTTCACCACTGTTAAAATTTTGAGAATTTCACATAGGCTTACATTTACCCCGTGGTGTTTGTGCCTTTGAGCTACTCTAGAACATCTGATACAGCTCTTTCTTAACTCTGTTATTTCCTTTCTCTTTTTTCTCTGTTTCCTCTTCCATTTCTCTTAGTGTGTCAGAGACACCCACTAGCATCTGTGGCCATTGTTTAACCCTACTGACTGTGCCTGTGCTGAAGAGTTATCTAGACTAGACATGTTCCATGTAAAGAGGTGTTTATTCTGTTCCCTGAAATAATGCAGAGAGACTAAGCATAAGAAAGTATCAAGTTTGACAGTTTTGCCTGGCTATTTTGCTCGTTTAGCTATTTTGAATGGTTAAATTTAAGAACTTGTATCAAGATACAAGTCATATCTTTCAAGTATTATTTTGTGATGATGTCTTTATGACATTTTTCCCAGCTTTACCCATACGTCACATAAAATACAGATTCATGTGACTCATATGTATTCTGTGAGCAAGTCTCAAATTAGGCAAAGCATAGAAGAACAATAAATGTCTATACTTGAACTGCTGAGAATGGTTACAGAGATATTTCTTTAATAAAGGATGAAGAGTAAATTGTCTTTATTTGACATGCATGTCATTATTCTGTTAGTAGCAGGGTCATGGCTAGAGTACTTCATTGGTTTCTTCCAGTATGGTACCTGCCCTTTAGCTATTATGATTTTATGTTTATATTGCAAATCTAACCTTGAAGCTGGTTTCTCTTGGGTAATCAAGCAGCTGACCAAATTAGATTATGTTGCAAATGGTAAACAATGGTGTTTTATATTTTATTGTAAAAGAAAAGCAGAATTCTATTTAGTTTAAATCTAATGAGTTAATTTACTTTTTTTTAACTTCACTGATAGGTATGGATGGCAGAACAGAAAATATCATATGATAAGAAGAAACAAGAAGAATTGATGCAACAGTACCTTAAAGAACAAGAATCATATGATAATAGGTAAGAAACTCTACTATGCCAGTGTTTTTAGAATAATCAATTTTACGAGAATGATTCCTTACTGAATCATCTATTAAGCCAGTTTTGGGGGATTAAATGCCCCAATGATGGGATTCTGTTTTTTCCTTGTGAACCATCTTCTTTTCTTTCATACTGTAGATGGCCACTTTTTCATCTTTACCCATAACTCACATAAAATATAGATTCATGTGACTCATATGCATTCTGTAAGCAAGGGTCAATTTAGGCAAGCTTAGAGGAAAATAAATGTCTATATTTGAACTGCTGAGAACTCTTACAAAGGTTTTTTTTTAACATGCTCAAATGAAAAGATAAAGAGGACGCCTTACACCCTAGCCAGCTCAGCGGAGCTGGCGGACCTGCCGCCTCCTCCGTGGTGGTGTTGGTGCTGCGGCAACCAGCTGAAGCGCCAGTGGGCTGGATGACAGGCAAGGAGGGGGACCTACAACGCCCACCAGAGGCTCCAATAGCCAAAAAGCCTGGACAACTGCTGAGGAGACACTTGTGCCTTGGTGTCTCCTTCACTTTACACTTGGGACTAAATGTGGAACCCCCATTT
>CAUYRH010009648.1:0-28193 GCA_963574655.1 Perodicticus potto | reverse complement strand
ATCAAAATTGTTTTCACATAGTAAATGAGAAAATATCATGAATATTACATTAATCAGGTGGATAAAAATATCTCCGATTGTATGGGAAGCCCGCACACTGTACTCCAAGCCTGAATCATTGTACACAGTTATGACTCAATAAAAAATAATTAAAAAAAAAAAAAACGTCGAGTCCTTGGTAACTTGTAGCAAGTCACAAAATCTTAATTAAGATATACACATTATACAAATGCTTAATTAGTAAACCTTAAACCTCTATAAGGAATTTTCATGCAGTGATCCTATTGCAAAAATGGTAATTGTATTTAATCCTTCCATATCCTTAGCAGCAGTTTCTATATATGGAAATTCAAACACTTTTTATTTAACTGAGGAAAAATTCAACTCTGGGAATAGCAAATTTCTAAATTTTATGTTTTCTCTTAAAGGCTCAATCTCAAGATATAGTTCCAACAATAGGATTCAGCATAGAGAAATTCAAATCATCCAGGTAATTTACTTTATGCCTGTAACTAAGAAGTGGTGGGTGAAAAATAACAATATTGGATCTACTCAGTCATTCCTCCTACTCTGAGAAAAAGTAAATTGTTGTTTCAGTAGGTATTAACGTATTTATACTGCTACCTCTGGTTTATTTTTAAGAATTTAGAGTGTAGACAAAGTCTGCTAACCTCACTAGCAAACATCTTTATATGTTACATATTGAAAAATCTACTTATATTAATAAATCCATTTATGGAAGTTTTACTTGAAAATTGTGCCACATTCAATATTGTATATCAAGGATGATTTCCTTGATGGGAAGTAATTTAACATTTTAAGTAAAAGTTGTACTTTAAGTTCAATAGGTCATAATACAGTCATACTTTGTACTTTTTTCTTTTTGTAGTTTATCTTTTACAGTATTTGACATGTCAGGTCAAGGAAGATACAGAAATCTCTGGGAACACTATTATAAGTAAGTACATTTGTGAATGTTTCTTAACATGATGTTTATATTTTAATAACAGTAATGATTATAAATTTAAATTACAATACAGCTGAGTTATATATGTTTATTTTTCATATAATTTATACACATTTTCTAAGTAAAAAATATCTAATCATACTGCACATGTTTCTCAAATGCTTCCCATTATGACCTTTGGCTGTTGTGTGCAGAGTTCTCTCTGTTTTTAATGTCCTGTTCTCTCCTACTTCTCTTCAGTTTGAACTTAATATACTCATGCTAAGTTCAAAAATAATGTCCTCTGAAGTTTCACTGTTTTTCCAAGTTATTCTGTCCCCAGGGTTTACGTGGTATTTTGTCCATTTACAACTTTTACAACTCAGTAATCATAAATACGTCTTAAAGTTATGTGCCACAGATGCTTATTAAAAGAGACTGTGAATTCCTTAAGGAAACGGATTATTTCTTACTCAGATTATTTCTTTAAGGCCTAGTATGGTGTTAGAATATAGGTCAGTAAATATTATTATTATTTTGTTTTTTTTTGAGACAGAGCCTCAAGCTGTCACCCTGGAGAGAGTGCCGTGGCATCCCAGCTCACAGTAACCTCTAATTCCTGGGCTTAAGCGAGTCTCCTGCCTCTGCCTCCCAAGTAGCTGGGACTACAGGTGCCCGCCACAACGCCCGGCCATTTTTTGGTGGCAGCCGTCATTGTTTGGCAGGCCTGGGCTGGATTCGAACCCGCCAGCTCAGGTGTACGTGGCTGGCACCTTAGCCCACTGAACCACAGGCGCCGAGCCAGTCAGTAAATATTATTGACAAATTTAGTTAAAAATAACAATATTATCTAACAGTTGATCCTTTTTATTCTATAAGCAATTTTAAGGAAGATATTTTGTTTAAATATCTTTGATCCAAATCAAGGTCTCATTAATTATAATTGGTTCTTCATATCTGTGGGTTCTCCATTCTTGGGTTCAATCAATTGCAAATTGGAAATACATGGAAAAAAAGAAATTCTACAAAATTTCAAAAGACAAAATTTGAATTTGTCATTCTCCAAGAACTACATTGAATACACAAGAATGAAATGATGTGTAGGTTTTAGATTAGATGTTTTAAGTAATTTAGAGATCATTTGAGTATATGGAGGGATAAGCATAGGTTAGATATAAATCCTACACCATTTTATATAAAGGACTTGAGCTTCTGCAGATTTTGATATTCAAGAGGTTCACTGAAATCTGTCTCCCACTGATAGCAAAGGAGAACTATATTCACATTAGCAGTTGTCAAGTACTATGACCCAAATGTATTATACTATCTCAAGATTTTCATATAGTGTTAAAGTAAATTGCTTGGACTCCTTTATTTAGAAGCAGTGTAACTCACTTTCGGAATCTGAAACTTAAAAACAGTGTCTCTTCACTAAACTCTCTTGTCACTGTGAATTTCCTGCCTTGAAAGGGCATGGGACGTCTGGTGATCAGATTTCTATTTTGATTAACTCTTGCTGCTAACATGAGAACAAACCTTATTTTCCTGAGATGTGAACCAAAGGAGATTTATTCAGGATATTTTTTTTAATAGTTTAATACATTGAAGTCTTATTTAAATTTTGTAGATCCAGAGTACTTCAGAGGTAGAGAGAAAGGAGAGTGCTTCAGACGTGAGAGTCAGTTTGGAAACAGAAAAATGGTGTTTATGGTATTCTATGTTAAATTCTCTAGGTAACTGCAGGACTTTTTTGTTTCTTTTTTGGTTTGGGTTTTTGTTTTTTATTTGAAAAAACCTGAGTTTTCAGTGTAAGATTTTTAAATTCTTTCTCTAATTGATGAATAATTCCCTTTTAAAAAATTTTATTGTATACATTGTATATAACTTTTATATATTACATATAAATATTATAATATATAAATTTACATAATATATAAAATATTATAAAATTCATATATTTACTTGAGCTACTTTTCAAAAAATACATTTATTTTAATTACAAAGAACAGAAATACCCAGAAAATAGTACTTAAAAAAGGAAGCTTTTTTTTTCCTGACTTTTTAACTCCTTTTTCTTCAGAATATTTTTGGAAAAAATTTATGAATTCTAAAATTTTCTTTTTATTTTGGATTAATATGAGGGTACAAATGAATTCTGAAATGTTATAATTAAATTATGGACCAAATGGTGAATGTGATTACTGTTAAGATGTCTACAATGATATTACATTTATTTCTTCTATCTCTATATTTTTCCAATAATGAAAAAAATACATTTTAATTTAATAGACTAAAAAAGGGTAAAAAGATTAATAAAGCCTACTGTTGTCAAAATGAGCCACTTCTTTGAGTGAGAATGTAATGTCTTGTTCAAAGTTATTTATAAATATCTGTTAAAATGAAAAATACACATACTCTCCAACAAGCATTTTTACTTTTAGAAGACTATCCCATGACTGGGAGGGACTAGTGGGTAAAGATATGCATAGAAGGATGTGTGTTCACATTGTTTATAAATATACTTTTTCATATCAATTATATAAAGAAAAATTCTTAATATAAATATGTGCCTAGCGTACAGTGTTCATGGAATATGCACCAAACCATTAATAGCATTTGTTTCTGAAACAGTAGTATTATAAAGGAAGTTTATTTCCTAATTTATATGACTTTATCATGTTAAACCTTGTGTAACTTTTGCATTTTATTTTTACAATTAAAAAAGTAATAAAATACAAAATATGAAGGGTATACGTGCTTTAAAATTTGCAAAGTATGGAGAAGGATATTTTTAAATTCCCATAAAGCTTCTCACAAATGTATCATTAATCTCTTTAGTATGTTTCTTCTTTTTTGATATATATAATATGCACTTTACATAATTAAAGAGAAAGGAGTCCTCTAAATTATGTACCATATATAATGTAATATCCTCGTTTTTTTCCCAGTTAGCATTCTGTGGTCTGGGTTAATCAGAAAAAATATACAATGAATATAACTCTAATGGCTGTCCAGTGTTTTTTCATATAACTGTGCTAAAATTTGTTTAATTGTTTCTCTTCTTTGGCTTTTCTCAGTTATGGAAGATTATAAACAATCCTTCAGTTAACATCTTGTTGTATAAATTTTAGCCATAGTTCACAATTCCTTAGAATAAATTCCAGAAATAAAATCATTGGCTTAAAGTGATTAAATTTTTTGAAAGCTCTTGATAGATACTTCTGATTGTCCTAGTTTCTGTATCGACTAGTAATATGTTTTTGATAATTTGCATTAACATTTTTTAAACCATAGGAAGTAGTATATAAAAAGTTACTTTATTTTTATATTCATTTAATTTATTTGATTACTAATGATACGGACCTTTAAAATCTTGTTTCCTGAGTTCTCTATGGATTCTGGTTATTAGACCTGTGTCGGAAATATTACCTGCAAAAATCCTTTCCCATTCTGAGAGCTGTCTAGTTGCTTTACTTTAGCCAATATCGTGTTGAATGGAGTAAAATTGAAATCATTTTCACTCAGATCAGGAACCAGGCAAGGTTGCCCATTGTCTCCACTGCTTTTTACCATTGTAATGGAAGTCTTAGCCATCGCAATCAGGCAATCATGGGTATCCAGATAGGATCAGGAGATCAAACTGTCACACTTTGCAGATGATATGATTGTATATCTGGAAAATCCCAGGACACAGCTACAAAACTCCTACAAGTGATCAAGGAATACAGCAGTGTCTCAGGATACAAAATCAATATTCACAAATCTGTAGCCTTTATATATACCGACAATAGTCATGGTGAAAAAACAATCAAAGACTCTATTCCCTTTACAATAGTGCCAAAGAAGATGAAATATCTGGGACTGTTATCTAACTAAGGATGTGAAAGATCTCTATAAAGAAAACTATGAAACTCTGAAAAAAGAAATAGCTGAAGATGTTAACAAGTGGAAAAATATACCATGCTCATTGCTGGGAAGAATCAACATTGTTAAAATGTCTATATTTCCCAAAGCAATCTATAGATTTAATGCAATCCCTATTAAAGTACTCTTGTCATACTTTAAAGATCTGGAAAAATTAGTACTTTGTTTTATATGGAATCAGAAAAAAACCTTGAATAGCCAAGACATTACTCAGAAATTAAAAAAAAAAAAAAATTAGTAGGTATCATGCTCCCAGACTTCAGACTATACTATAAATCTGTCGCGATCATACAGCATGGTACTGGCACTAAAATAGAGAGGTAGGTGTATGGAACAGAATTGAAAACCAAGAGATGAACCCAAACACTTATCATCATTTGATCTTTGATAAGCCCATCAAAAATATAAATTGGGGGAAAGATTCCCTACTTAACACATGGTGCTGGGTGAATTGGCTGGCGACTTGTAGCCACAGCTTTCTCCTCTAACAAAAATTTACTCTCACTGGTTAAAGGACTTAAACTTGAGATATGAAACTATAAAAATTCTTGGAGAGAGTGCAAGGGAAACCACTTGAAAAAATTGGCCTGGGAGAATACTTTATGAGGAGGACCCCCAGGCAATTGAACCAACATCAAAAATGCATTACTGAGATCTGATAATATTTTCTTAGAATAGCAAAATTAAAAAGAATTATAATAGCCATTGCTGACAAGAAAATGGGAAAAATACCAATAGTCACATAAATTGCTACAACATTGTTAGAGGACAGCTTGGCAATGCTTATCTAAAACTTTAAATTATTAATACATACATAATTACAGAAATTTTATGCCAAAGACAAACTCTTAAAACATCAAGAAATTTGGTAATATATGTACATAAGAGGATGTTTGTCCCAAGGTTTTTTATAATAGTGAAAACTGGAAGTAATCTAATAGTCCAAGAACAGAGGTTTGACACAAGATTTGATGATACATTCATGCAATGGACTACATTATAATCAGTAACAGAAAGGTGCAAAAGAATCACTGATTTTTGAAGTGCTAATATGATGCTAATATGACCCATTAGTGAATCTGTAAATCAGGGCACTGGCTATCAGATTTTTAAAAATCAAATAAAAGAAAAGCTTTTTAAAGTATTGTTTCACAAAGATTTTTATTTTATTTATTTATTTATTTATTTATTTATTTATTTATTTTTGAGACAGAGTCTCAAACTGTCACCCTGGGTAGAGTGCTATGGTGTCACAGCTCACAGCAACCTCCAACTCTTGAGCTCAAGCAATCCTCTCACCTCAGTTTTTCTACTTTGTAGTAGAGATGGGGGTCTCATTTTTGCTCAGGCTGGTCTTAGACTCCTGAGTGTAAGCAATCCACCTGCCTCAGCCTGCCAGAGAGCT
This sequence comes from Perodicticus potto, assembly GCA_963574655.1. Classification (NCBI taxonomy): domain Eukaryota; kingdom Metazoa; phylum Chordata; class Mammalia; order Primates; family Lorisidae; genus Perodicticus; species Perodicticus potto. Next base: position 21,918 of record CAUYRH010009648.1, on the reverse strand, counting down.
AGGATTATAGGAGTAAACCACCGTACCCAACAAAGATTTTTATTTTAAAATACAGTAGAACAGGGCGGCACCTGTGGCTCAGTGGGTAGGGCACTGGCCTCATATACCGAGGGTGGTGGGTTCAAACCCGGGCCTGGCCAAACTGCAACAACGACAACAACAAAAATAGGCGGCCATTGTGGCGGGCGCCTGTAGTCCCAGCTACGTAGGAGGCTGAGGCAAGAGAATCACCTAAGCCCAAGAGTTGGAGGTTGCTGTGAGCTGTGATGCTATAGCACTCTACTGACGGTGATAAAGTTAGACTCTGTCTCAAAAATAAATAAATAAATAAAAATTAAAAAAAAATAAAATACAGTAGAACTTCCAGAGATGACCACCTCCCTACATTGACACCTTCTTAAGATTATCTAATTTTCATAGATTGGACATGTACCACATGTACATATCAGTACAATAGACCTAGTTCCTTATGTTGACCACCTCCGTATGTTGACCAGTTTGTTACAGTCTCTTAAGTGATCAACTTACAGAAATTCTACTGTATATTTATATGTACTTAGGTATTTAGTAATACCTAAATGTAAAATGTGTTTCTTATTATGCTCACAGTGGTTTATGGTAAAAAATATAAAATGTAAATGAAAAAGATTTAACATGAAATATAACAAATGTTTAAATATTAGTCATATAAACTAATTAAAAATCAAAACCTCTATGATAAATGGACATAGGATATGAAGAAATAAAATACCAAGTTAAGAATTCCATACAAGTAGATAATAAACATAGAAAAATGTATAAGTGTTGCTTTAACTTTATATTTTCTTTATATTATACAGAGAAGGACAAGCTATTATTTTTGTCATTGATAGTAGTGATAGATTAAGGATGGTCGTAGCCAAAGAAGAACTTGATACTCTTCTGAATCATCCAGGTATGTGTATGTGTCTTTTAGTCAACTATATCTGTGCTTTGGGATCCTTTTATGTGTGATATTTTATTCCTTGATATAAGTGATATATCAAACTTATAAGAAATGTAAGTGTTTCTTATACTTTACAATCATTTTTTATGTAAAATTTTTGAATTTTAAAACTTTAGTTACAGAATTTATCTTTACCTATATCATCATATTTTGTAGATTATAAAGCTTTTTGCAGTGTTCTTGGTGTCTGTAGCCTTTATTTTCTCAAAAATAAATATGCTTCTTTTTCCTGATTACAGAAATAATATGTGACAATAGCAAAAATAAAAATCAGACAAAAATAATTAAAATCTGTGTATTTTGACAACCATTAAAATTTTCAAGCGTTTTATTGTGTGTATCATTGAGTGTGTGTGGGTGGGTGTCTGTCTGTCTTTCAAGATGCAAGTCTTTTGGTCTTTTTTTTCATAGTTGTTTTTATATGCCATACCATACACTCACACACACATACACACACCAAAATTTTCTACAGGGATGAGGGCTGTGGGGACTGTCACCATTATTTGCCAAAATGGGATCATATTCTTTACAGTCTTTTGAATTTTCCTATTCTCAATTATCACTTCAAGATGGAAATATTACTAAGACAAATTGCATAAAACTATATAATTGTTCTTTTTAATGATGCCTAATACAGTGTGCTATGAGTATACCACAGTTTATTTCATCATTCATCTTCTCATAGATATTCTCCCCCACACCACCCCCGCCCTCCACTACAAACAATGCTCCATGGAAATATTGTAGAACTCTGCACTTCTAGCCTTACTCAAGTAGAAAAGATTGAGTAATGTTTGTGCTAGGACTTTAAAAAAATAGTGGTTTAAAAGAACTGTAGATTTGTTAGAAATGGAATGAAAATTGTGTGGGACTTTGTAGCATTTCTTACTGCATAACTATAATATCTTTCATATTTTTATTGGACAGCATCAAGCTATTCAAATTTTTGGAAAGAAATTACCCAGCCTGTACTTTTTATGAGACTTTTTCACTCTAAAACTTCATCAGTCCTATATCTCAATTGATGCTGTATTTTTGATTACGCTTTCCCTTTGTGTTAATCTTTCCACTTTCCCCCCCAAAAGTGTGGGAATGTTGACCCCCAAAATGATATAGTTCATACAGAATCTTCTTCAAATACAAGAACATTTGCTTTTCCATTTGATACCTTGTCCATGTATCTTTATGTGTTAACACTTTTACATTATGAGGTTGATTCCCAAGGGAGTGATGTCTCAGTTGACATGTGTATGAATTTTTTTTTTTTTTGACAGTTTTTGACCTCTGGTATTTAGGGCCAGCGCCCTACTCCTTTGAGCCACAGATGCTGCCTTATGTATGAACTTTTTTAAAAAAATGGGAGATCATAAAAAGTCTTTGAATACCAAAACATACCAACCATGTGCACGCCAAGGCAAATGACAGACAAGGGAAAATATTTGCAACATCTATCATAGCTACAGTGGTTTCTGTACTATGTATGTTCCTTCAAATCAATAGGAACATAAAAGCTTATAGAAAACGGAAAGGATATGTCAAAATTGGTGAACAAAAAAAATAAATTTAAATATCTTTTGAATATACGGAAAGAATATTCTTGGCCTATCTAAAAAAATGCTAGTAAACACATTGTGATCACTTTTTAACCTATCTGATGGAATATGTAAAAAGTTTGATAGCATTCTTTTTTTCTTTCTTTTTTTTTTTTTGGCAGTTTTTGGCCTGGGCTGGGCTTGAACCCGCCACACCTGGTATATGGGGCCAGCACCCTACTCTTTGAGCCACAGGTGCTGCCCTTAATAGCATTCTTTCGGCTAGGGAAGTGAAAACACTCATTCTTATACATTGTTGAAATGTAATTTGATACAATTTTTAAGGGAAAGCAATTTGGTTATCACTATCTATCAAAACATCTAACCATGTACATGTCCTTTGACCCAGCAATTCCACTTTTCAAATTAATTCTAATGATATATCGATCCACATATACAATAACCTATGTATACATTTATTCATTATTGCATTTTTTGTTGTAGAGATTGATAACAAATTTATCTTAGGTACTGGTTAAATAAATTATGGTACATAGTACCAAAAGAAGTAATTATTTTATAACTTAAGATAATGAAGCAGCAACTCTACATGCACTAAAAGGAGACCATCTCTGAGATATGTAGTGAGGTGAAAAATAAAGATATAATGAGGTTGGACTGCTGTTTGTATGAAAATAATAGGTAATGATTATGTTTACAAAAGTATAAAGTTTTCTACGAAGATGCCAAGACACTCATGTTAAGGAGACAGATGGATGGTCCAGGACAAAAGTAGGAGGGAGATTGTTTTACTGTGTACCATTTTGTGTCTTCTGAATTTTGAACTATTTTAATGTATTATTTGTCCAAAACAATGCAGATTGTTTCCAGAATTGTAACAAGGTAAAAATACAAGGTAAAATATTTAGCTTATTATTTATAATGTACTGTGACTAAAAACTGAAATCAGGATACAGTTTCTCTTTCTTCTACTGGAAGTTTCTTCCTTTCTGTTCACGTTGAAAAGGAAACAAACAAAATATTTGACCCTTTAGTGTAGATGCTTCTCTGTAATGCTTATTGAGGCCCCCCACTCCCACCTCACCCATCTTTGTTTTAAAGTTCCTAACTTAGAGGGCAAGTGAATGATGTTAGGAAGAAGTATTTTTAAAATTTTCTTTATTGCTCAAATACATACCTGACAGTGTGCCCTTAAATGTTTATGTATGTGTTCATAAGTGTTTATGTATGTGTGATATAGAAGTGATTGGAAAAGAATTTCTTGAATTTCAGTTTTAAAGATTTGGGGCAAAGTGACTCAAAAAGATGCAAGTATGATGATAGTCTTGTTTTCTCTTTTAGATATTAAACATCGTCGAATTCCAATCTTATTCTTTGCAAACAAAATGGATCTTAGAGATTCAGTGACATCTGTAAAAGTGTCTCAATTGCTGTGTTTAGAGAACATCAAAGATAAACCATGGCACATTTGGTAAACTTTTCTATTTACTTTTTATTTTATCTTTTTTGAAAAATCTCCAAGCTTTAGGGTGTTTTTCTGACCTCATTTTTTAAGTAACCAAAGATGGCAGGATGTAAGCTAAGGATTTTGTTGTATACAACTGTGGTATTGCAGATATTCACTAATATATTATTGTTAAAACCTTTCAAATATTTTGGGGAACAGAAAGATACAAACTACTCTTTTAATGGAATAACTTGAAAACTCACTTGCCCACTGATTTCCCTATGCCCGTGGAATCAGGCAAACACAATCCTATCTTAGGGAATTTTGCATTTGTGTCCTCCTGTTTGTCTGGATCATTTTCTAAAACAATTTTCCTGGTTTGCTGTTTTACTTCAATAGTGTCATTATTACCCTGTACCTTCTTTTCTTCTTTTTTTGTTCGTTCACTTCAGTAACCCCTACAATAGTGATTGTATCTGGTATGTAATAGGTACACAGTATATATTTGCTAAAAAGAGTAAATAGGAATTGAAATTTGATTTTATTTAGATGTACTAGTAAGATTGAACTCTTAAAAATTATACTTGGTCTCCAAAATTATTATGTATTGATTATTTGGAAAACAGTTTAGTTTTGTATTACTTCATTTAACCCCATGTGCCCTTCTACCAAACTATTCCAACAAGAATAATCAGAGCTTACATATTACATATTTTAGTGCTTACTACTACCTCATTAAGGTTCATTCTACCCACCTACCCTCTTCCTGCTACAAGAGGTCCTTTCCTTCTCAGAGTTTTCCCCTTTTTATAAGAAAGTATATATGGGGAAAGGTTGGACATAGAAGCAGAAAAATCCATCTGTCTCTAGAAGGTGAACTAGATTATGAAGCAAGGAGGTAATAGCACTCAGATAAGAACCAATTTTGGTGCTGAAATGGTAATAGCATAGAACTTGAGAAAGCCCTAAAACCTTAGCACTCAAGGCTTCCAACCCTAAGGTATAAAAATCTTCCTCATCTGGGGGTCAGAGGAAAAGTAAGTGTTTAAGAAATGATACTTGAGTTAGAATTTGAGGTCCTGTGGTAGTTGGTAGATAACAGAAGGTGGGATTTTGAATAGAGAAACATTCTGAGATAGAAACTTCAGATTTCTCTAAATCATAGCTAAATTGATTACGTCTCAAGTAGAATAATTTTTAATTTTTGCTTTGTGTTAATTATTGTGACTACTTTGATAGAAAGTGCATGTTCAAAAACATGAGTCTAATTAAAATAATTGGCAGCTGAATTTTAACAGGTTTATGTTTTCAATTGTGCAATCTTTATAATTCTCTGTGAAAGAATATGTAATATACTGATATTATAAGGATGTGAAATGTTATATTACCACTTTTTATATTTTCTGAATAACTTACAGAAGAGTGACAAGTATTTCTTTTTAACTTGTCTATAATTTTTGAATTCTCCTTAATTCAAACTGGACATCACTATATTCAAATTAGACTCTCATTTGTTAGGTCTGTGCTTTATTTTGGGTACTATTTTTTAAAGCATGTATAAAATTGAAAATATATATTAATACTCCCTTTTCTCTAGTCTTAGATATAAGTTATAGTCAGTGATAATAGAGATGTGTGTAAGATATTGCCTGTCTTTTGCCTTAGGTACAAGTAAATTTACTATATAATAAAAAAAGATCATAGAAAAGTACAAACTAGTAAATTAAGGAAAATTTTGTGGTTTATGTTTGACTTTTATACCAAACATAGTATCAGCTCTCATTTTCAGGATCTGACTGTGTTATTCATGTGTGTTTTTTGACTCAGTCTGTGGCATATTATATATTTACTTATTTTCTGTCTTGTAGGAGAGACAGATAATGAGTAAATAAATGTATAAAATGTCAGCTAGACGGATGATGAAAAATAAAGTATAATAATAAGAGAAAGAATAATAAGAGTTGTTTCTTCTCTAAGACCTAAGTGAAATCAGGGAACAATTCATGTGAAGTTTTAGAGGAATAGTTTTCTAGATAGAGAGCCAGCCAGGAAAAGACTCTTGGATGAAAATGTACCTGGTATTCCAGGAACAGCAAGAAATCTAGGCTGGTTGGAGCTGAGCCATCTGGGAGGAAATGGTAGGAGATGAGGCCACTGAGAAATAATCAGGGACTATATTACCCAGGACCTTATAGAATAATGTGAAGACTTTGACTTATTCTTACGACATATTTTAGAGAAAAGGTAAATCCAAATATCTGGGACTTGTTAGGAAAAGACAGAGTTATTTAGTGGAGTAGTGACACCTCCACCAGAAGGGAAGGATTTCTTCATTAAATTAGTCTGTATTTTTGAAAAAGATTATTTGATACGCTAAAAGTCCTCTGCCTTTTATTATTTTAATTTTTATAGTTTATTATAATTACATATAAAATATCACCATAAGGCTCTAAGTTTATGCTCCTAAGAATATAAAGACAATGAAAGGGATCCTGTTTTAGATGTTATATATGTATGTGTATATATATATATATATATATATATATATATAATATTTGAGGTATTTATATATATACACACCTCAAATATTTAATTCTCACAATAACTATGGTTAGATTTCCCCATTTTACAGTTGCCGAAACTGAAGACAGTAGAGTTAAATGAGCTAGTCAGGTTCCTATGGCTAATAAATAGAAAATAATGATTGAAGTCTACTAGGTTTTTATTTTATTCTACCAGCTCACCAAAGTTATAATTATGGGTTTATACTTTTTAGAATCAAATTCCATTTTAAATAAAATGAGTCCATCCTATGGCTATATACTATAACCTAAGTCAAGCATTTCTATTTCCTTTTTTTAAGTTAAGCATTTCTAATAAATAAATAAATGCTGTTCAACCGTTGGGGCTGGGCAAGATAGTACAGTTAACTCTACAAAACTTTTTCACCAGTAGAAGAATAACTCAAAGTATGTGTTTTGTTAATTTCAGTGTAATAGCTGTTTCTAGGATAATAAATTTTTAGTGATATACTTTTCAAAATGTCTATACAAATTACAATTTTCTCATATCTTACTCCTAAGCACTCAGACTTTTATTTTCTACTTATATTAAATATCAATGCTTAACTAGTTTTGCTCAGATATGTATTACTATAATATATCAATTTGCCATATGCCAAATTGTAAGCCTTTATTTTTACAACTTTACATTATAATGAAATGGATATATTTCTTATGGATTTTATTTCAGTGCTAGTAATGCCATTAAAGGAGAAGGATTGCAAGAAGGTGTAGACTGGCTTCAAGGTACCTCACAAAATACTGTGTATCAGCAGCCTTTGTCTTCTTTCCATTCGTATTTGTGTCTCTTTTTTAAATTTTATTTTTATTATATCATTGCCTTTTTTCCTCTTGTTTGTATTTGCTTCTGCTTTCAGAAAAAACACTACAGTAAGTATTCAATACATTTGCTTCTGCTAATTTTTCTTTATATAAAAGTGTTTGCATCTCTATAGTTTATATATAACATCTCAAATCTAGAAAAAAATTTAATTTATGGCAACAAATTTCTGTCAGATTTGGTAATAGAAGTCCATTTAAGGGCGGCGCCTGTGCCTCAAAGGGGTAGGGCGCCAGCCCCATATGTCGGAGGTGGCGGGTTCAAATCCAGCACTGGCCAAAACCGGCAAAAAAAAAAAAAAAAGTCCATTTAAATTTTGGGACAAAGGTTAGACCTTACTATCAGTATCTAAAAATAAATCAGAACTACACATATCTTTTAAGAATCGTGTTGTACTTCACATGTAGTTACATTTATACATATCACGTATCACAAATTTTAAAACTTATAGTTAGTATTATAAATACTGGTATTGTACTGATATGTTGTATGTTTTCAGTTCTGGTGTTATTCATCCATATAGTTATGATAGGTTGGTACAAGCTTACTGCATCAGGGAATAAATTTGCTATACCATTTTCCCTAAGGTGGCATTGTCTACTCGCTGCAGGAATGGCTTGAAGTGCACAAAGCAATCTATAGATGGATACAGATGAAACCAAGTTCTGTAGATCCTTATTGCAGGATCCTGATTGATAGGTCAAAAATTTCCAATTGTGAGCATAACTGAACATCATTGCTATTGGGAATTTCCCTGCCCTGAACCAGGGTGAATTACAAGATATTATGAATTCTAGTTGTTATCTTGTTGTTATAAATTCTTCTACGCTATGCGTGAATTTTTTTCCTCTTCTACATGGTAGAAACAATAGCAGGGATACATGGATAACAGTTATCAGGGAGGTTATAAGAGAAGACTGCTTGCCCATGCATTAAAAGGCATTTTTTTGTTTGTTTCAAAGTACTAAATATACATTTAATAAATATTCGTATGTATTATTAGTATAGTTTTTTAATTAACTGCACAGACTGTTGTATTTCACTCTTTTTTGTATTTTTATAGTTGTTGTAACACTTCCTGTTAAACTGAAAGGAGCATTCCAGTAATGTTTTATAATTAAGTGAAACTTAAATTGAGAATATATAGTGATTCTCAGAGGAACTAGTGGGATTTTTCTGTGAACCCACCAAGTAACTATCTTAGTGGTGGTAGAGAAGTTTTAAAGGTTATGTGGATGGATTCCCATCAGAAACAAATAGGTTATAGAGAAGATACCAGAAAGACATTTTCAGCTCTGAATCCTTATTTTACAAAGTGCTTACCATTGCTCACATTGAAGATATAACATAGATGGAAACCCTACTATCACTCATGATAACATAAGTCAAAGCATAGTACTTATACTGAAAATAGGTTTATAGACAGATTCTGAGTTTTAAATTGTAGTTCTGGAGACCCTTCTCCCCACCCCACTCATGCACCCACCAGGTATCAATTAGGCCACTAGGTGTCACTAATGATCCAACTGTACTAATTGCTAGTTCAGCTCACGCTACCTAATTTTTTGTTTTAACTTTTTTGGTCCATTATTTGTCTTACCTCCCAAGTCCTTGTAAGGAGGGAACATTGTTGGAAATACTTTTCTTTCCTTGTGTTGCCATATTATGTTATGTACCCTTTGCAGCAGTACTCTGCGAGGTAAGTAGTAGTGTCCCTATTTTATGTAGAAATCATGGACTAGTAGTGAAAAGTGTAGAATATTTATTTTACTACTTATTAATTAATCTCTTTACCTATTATCTAGTATTTTTATTAGCTTATAAACATAGTTTTCTTCATCTGTAAAATTAAAAGGTACAATGTCATAAATTGTTGTACAGATTAAATTAGATACTGTATGTGTGAAAATACCTAGCATTAAAAAACACTCCATAAATTTTAAATTAACCCTCTTACCTAACAACTCTATGTAACGGAGGAGGAATCTAAATAAGTAGATCAAGAAACCATTAGTTTGGTTTCAAATAGAAGATGCTTTGATCATGTTTCCAATATAACAGGGACTTTACGGTTTCATTTTTCTGTTGTCACTCAATTTGAAAAGAGGTAAAAACCTGTTTTGCAGAATAGATAGCAATAAATATAGGAGACTAGTCTGTGTTAGCAAAAGGCATTTATGTAAATCTTAACTATGAAAGAGGTTCTGAACTTGCATGTCTTCATTTTGCTTTTGAAATTCCCTAGTGTGATAAACATAAGCCCTTTGCTTCATTTTAGGCCAGTTTAATTATTTGAAGGTTAGAAACTTTTGGTGAAATATTAAATGACGCATTTAATGGGATGGTTCTATTCTCTTTCAGAAAGAATCTCAATCTCAATAATTGCATACATAGGACAACACAAAGACAAGAACCCTTGAGTAAACTATTAAGTATTTCTTTGAACCACTGGAACATATATAGAAACTATTATGGATAGTAAATTTTCTAGCTCTGAAACTTTCAAATGAGGTATTTTTTAAAATAAGTCTCCCCAAATAACTAAAGAAACTTATTCATTTTATTACTTTAATCTACATGGAAATTTATTAATGCTTCCAGATGTTAATATTAGACTTCATTAACTGTAATATGAGTAGTCCAATAGACTACTAGAGGATAGAGGATAGAACATATCCTCTTAGTTTTATCCCCTCTCCAACTCTCATTAACAATAAAGACACTTTTTAAAAAGAAATTACCTATATGAGCAAAAAGAATGGAAATGGTAAAAATAGCAACAGATATCCAGTAAATATTGAATGACTTAACAGACCTGAGAAAGCTTAATTTTCAACTAGCAGAAGAAAGCAAGAAAGCAGTCTAACTTACATTGCAGATCCCTGCAAAGGCTCAGAAATTGGTAGAAATTGAAAATAAGGATGAAGTGTGGCTGAAAAGAGAAGACATAGTTAAACATCCTTACCCGGAAAGATTTAAGGTTTGTTCTTTGCAAGGAGTCAAAGAGAGTGTCTCTGGACTGGAAAACTTTAGGTACACAACCCTTTTCTTCCTTCTACTTTTCCCAGAAAATGCTGGCAGTAGGCAAGAGATAGGAAGAGTCATCTTTGAGGAATCAGAGTAGCCTAAGAGAAAAAAACCTGATGGCATTAATGTCGGGGATTCCCAAGGAGATGGCTTAGCCAGACACACTAGAATAAGGACCAATTTTGACAAGCTTCATATACATTTCCAAATACCAGTTAGCTTTTTACTTTTTCACTCATACTTTTTACTTTTGTTCATATGTATGAGCAGATGAGAAAGGATCACCAGGCATTTGAGAATGAAAACATGAAATATAGGAATGTAAATAAACAAGCTGCTTAAAAGAAGGAAAATTTATGTAGGGACATTTCAGAAAACTTAGTATCCTCAAAGAGCTAAGAGAAGGTATTTCATGAATAAGACCGTGGTACTACTTGAAAAGAAAAAACAAAAAAGTGAGTTCTTGGAAAATGAGAATAGAGCAGTAGATATGAAAAGCTCAGTAAAAAAGAAGATAAAATAGAGTAGTCTCCCAGAAAGTAGAGAAAAAAGACAAAGCATAGAAAATTGGAAAAGAAATGAAGTGAGAGATTATGTTCAAGAAGGCCAATATCCAAATAATATAATAGGGTATTCAGAAAGAGAGAGCAGAGAAGATAGAAGGTAGAAAATTATCAAACTGTTTGCCAGAGCTGAATAAGTTTTCAGATGAAAAGCCTCTCGAGAAGTTGATGAAGTGGATAAAAATATTGTCACCCAACATGCATCATTATTGAAATTCAACACTACAAATAGTGAGATTCTGCAAGCTTCCTGAGAATGAAAAATTCAGTAAAAAAAGAAGTTAAAGAGGAAAGAAAGAGGTTTTGTATAAAGGATGTGGAAACAGAATAACATCAGATTTCTCAACAGCAAAACTTTGGAAGCTGTAAGACAATTAAGCAATGTCTCAGAAAGTCCAAGAAGGAAATAATGGAATTATATTCCCAGGCAATATCAATGCATTGTGACAGTAGAATAAAGACATCTTCAACTATCCAATGTTGCAGTAGAATAAACACATCTTCAACTAAACAATGTCACAGGAATTTACTTTGTATGCCTTTTGCTAATGTAGCCACCAAGAAAGCTAGGCCTTAAGAACAAGGAAATAAACCAAGAGGAGAAAGTAAGGACTCATGAAAACAAGAAAACTGACATGAGAGTGGGAGAAGGAATCCGCAGGATGTTAATAGAGATCCTAGAATGATAATTTAAAAAGATGTCATAAAGAAGTAACTGTGGCAGGCAGAGACAACAACTGGCCTAAAATAGAGAGTTTTATAAGTGTTTTAAGGGAGGGTTCTTCAAGAAGTAGAAACTGATGGACTTTTTAGTGCTTCATAATAATAAAGGTTTAAACTATGAGAATAGTATGATTGAATTAGTGAATGTATAAAAAAACCCTAAACAGATGAATTAGATGACAGAGACAACTATTAACTCCAGGAGGAACAAAAGCAGGGAGGAAAAGAAAAGTAACCAGAGTATACCATCTGTCTCATCAGTGACTAGCATTTACATTGTTATCATATTGATAATGACTAAATTACTGTTAGGAGAATAGGGATATTAGAAGTATTGTGAGGGTAGCATAGGAGCAGGTGGGATTGTGAGAGACCTGAAGCCTCATTACATGGAAGGAAGTGATATTTCAAGAAGTAATAAGTATATTATTTATTTAAAAATATTTTATTTTAATTCACCTAAAAGAGAGTTGAAAGTAGTTGCTTCTGAAAGAGAAAGGAAGGAATACAAAACAAGGTCTTTACATTTTTCTTAAGAACTTTGTAGAACTCACTGACTAGGTACATGTACAACTTTGATAAAAATGAAAACTATAGTACAAATTGTTATTTATTTTATTTTTTTGAGACAGAGTCTCAAGCTGTTGCCCTGGGTAGAGTGCCATGGCGTCACACCTTACAGCAAACTCAAACTCTTGGGCATAAGCGATTCTCTTGCCTCAGACTTCCAAATAGCTGGGAATACAGATGCCCTCCACAACGCCCAGTTAGTGTTTTTTGTTCTTACAATTGTCATTGTTTTAGCTGGCCTAGACTGGGTTCAAACCCACCATCCTCTGTGTATGTGGCTGGCACCCTACCCACTGAGCTACAGCACAGCCCAAATTGTTCTTTTAAAAAAGCAATTGTAGCTGAGCATGGTGACATGTGCCTATAGTCACAGCTACTCAGGAGGCTAAAGTAAAAGGATTGCCTGAGCCTAGGAGTTCATGTCCAGCCTGGGCAACATAGTAAGACTGTCTTTAAAAAGATAAATAAAAAATAAAAATTTTAAAAAGCAAGTATATGCATAAACTTCTATCATGTTGTATAGATTGCTCTTGGATTACTTTACAAAATGTACTTTTTCCTATAAATGATAATTTTTTTTGTTTGTTTTTTGTTATCAGATCAGATACAAGCTGTGAAGACATGAAAAGATAATATTTGGAAACTTCAGCAGTTTTCAATTGGTGGAATATATCTAACGCAAATTGAATACTTTAAATTTTTTAAAAGATATTTGTGCATCTAAGAATACTTTATAATCTTCTGCTTGCATTATGGACTCTGTGCTTTTTAAGAACATAGGACTTCAGATATGTTAATCTGGCCATTAATTATTTTCCTTCCACAAAAGAGGTACCTAGAATTATCAACTTTTAAGTAAAGGTTGATTATAATTAGAATGTTTAAAAGTCAAAAGCCAACTGAATATTCCATAATGATTTGTGATATCTTTAATGTGTTTTCTTTTACAAATTGTCCTTTAAAAAATTTAGTTTATGATATGACTTACAGTATGAATCGTACTTGTGGAAAATAAAACTTGGAATATTCATAAGGAGCCAAGGGTAATTAATAGATATTATTTTTACTATGTGTCACCATCAATAAAACATGTAATGTACAACTAGCGTGCTTTTCTCTATGCTGAAAAGAATAATTTTGTGTTAATATGATATTTGGTGTTTATTGTCAAACATTTATAAAATGATTTGAGACCATTAATTTGGTTTATTTTTTTGAAATATTGAATTTATATATTCAATGTATGTTGAACATCTACTAGTCAGGCATAGTCCTGGCCAATGGTGAGTCTGTTATTTGTTTTATAAAATAGGAAATTAAAGCCTTAAAAGGTTATGTAATTTGTCCAAGGTTACAGAGCTAGTAAATGTTGGTGCTGGGATTCAGAGCCAACTAATCTATCATGCGCGATTCAAGGAATATAATATATATTAGAATTATAGTTGTATTTGTTCAGAAAAATAAAGTGATTGAAAAGGCTCTTATTGGGGAGGAAAACTGGAGGTGTGGTAGTGGGAAGCTAAGCAACCAAGGACTATTGGGTATTTTCTTTTTTGTTTTGTTTTGTTTTTTTAGGCTATTAACACTATTCAGATTTTAAACTCTAGGCATAAATGAGTTTGATAAAAATAATTCTTAATACTATTTTGATAACTAAGTTAATTAGTAACTTATAACTATAGTAACTCATACCTATGGAAATATTTAGAAGAAAGAGAAGTACTAACTTTTTCCTTTGTCCTCGTGATCTCTGAGATCTAGTTTGTAGTCTATGAACATCTATTCCCACTCTACATTTCCATGTACAGATTATTTAAATGAAATTTGGACAACAGTGTCACAGGATGCCATGTAAGTATATATAAACTGAAGTTATTGCATTGGTATTTATCATATTATATAATTAAAATATATTTTATTAAAGCTGAAGCAAGAATATTTTCATGTTTAGACATCACTGTTACAAAATTTAGTGCATTAAGCTATACATTTGAATATAACATGTATAAAGTGTTCAAAAAGTATCCTATCGTAGGTTTTGCATTTATATATTTATATGTAGCTCTAGTCACCATATGCTTTATAAATCTCAAAAGGGCTGAGTTTTATGTTTTTTTTTCTTTTTTAGATTGTCTGCTGAAAATGATGAATTGTTTCCTGGTTGATTAGAGTTTTTTTTTCCTTTTACACCACGTTGTGTTTTTTTTTTTTTTTTATTTCAGGTTAATGTGAGAGTTCAAACAACTAGGACATGTTGTGATTTTTATAAATATATGTAGTTACTAGTGAGACTAACTTGTCTTAGTTCAGGCTGTTCTAACAAAGTATAGAATGGGTAGCTTATAAACAGCAGAAATTAATTTCTTACAGTTCTGGAGACTAGACATTTCAGATCAAAGTGCCAGCATGGCTGAGTTTTGGTGAGAGCCTTCTACTGAGTTGCAAACTGCCATCTTCTATTTGTGTCATCTCCTGACAGAAAGAGGGTAAGAGAATTCTCTGGAGTCCCTTATATTAGGTCACTAATCCCATTTTATTTTCTCTTGGCTCTGCCCTTGTGACCTATTTACCTCCCAAAGGCCCCACCTCCCTATATCATATCACTAAAGGATTAAGATTTCAACCTGTGAATTTTGGGAGAACACAAACATTCAGTCCATTGCATTACTTAAAGCAAGTTCTTCTTGCTTATAACTATTGTATTTTAAGTAAGCATATTTCTGCTTTCTTAGTATTCCCTTATTTCTTTGTTTAAAAAAAATCACTAATACTGAAATTTTATTTAAAAGAATAGGTTTGTATTTCTCTCTGACTGGAGAGAAATACTACAATGTTTGAGAAATGATTATTGACTTGAACTGAATGTGTCAGGTTACTCAGTTATTACATTTCTGTAGTGAATCTTTCTAATATGGATGTTCTTGCTTGGGTTTTCAAGATAAAGTACTGCCTCAGAACCATTTCTGACCTTCCTTTCAATCACTTGATTTTAATGACACAATTAGAAGCTTCATCAGCATAACCATGTTGAACTTCTTATCTGATGATTTAGAATAAACTAGGAATGACAAAGTAAATCTTTCTCCAAATTTTAAATCATTGATTAATGCTAGACTTTATCTAGGAACAATGGGCATTTTGAAAATAAAATTTGTTTAGAAACATAGTAGTAATAATAGACATTTTATAGTTTTTACTATGTACCCAAACTTTATAAACACTTTACATTATTAATTCAGTTAATTGTCATAACAAACCTATGAGGTTATAAACTAAAAATAAAATTCTAAGCTCCCTCAGATTCCTCTCGGCCAAGGGAGACCTTAAAACTGAATTTCTAGACGTGATACAGTGGGAAGTCTGAGACATGTATCATTTTACCCCTCCCTCCCTTGCTAATGGCCATCAGGTTTTACTTCCAAAGGGCTAGACCAGCATCCTTCTTGATAAAGCACCACCAACCATAAAGAGTTTTTAACAGTCTACTGAAAACGTGCAGAGTAGGTTATTTTGTCCTTCTTTTACCTTTTTGGCATAGAGGGCAGCCATTTTTTAACATGGACCTCATAAAAGAACAGAAACCTCACTGAGCAGATGCATAGATCTCTTTGCATAAATCTTCATGATTCCTTTTATAGCTTGTTAAATAGGTATATTTAGTCACCTAACTCAGTATAAAGTCCTGTTCCCTTTGTTCTTCTGTTGAAGCATACATATCTGGCTGGTTTCCCTGTTTCCCAACCTGCTAGAAAGGCCACTACAGACTGCAAACCATTTATAAGAAATAAGGCTTTTCTACCAAAATATAAACATTGTTTTTTTTTTTTTTTTTCAGTTAACAAGATAAATGGTATTATTATCTCTGGTATATAGGTCAGAGGTTAGCAAACTGCTATCCTGTTTTTGTACTGTCCTTGACTTATAAGGATTTTATATTTTTAAAGAATTGTTTAAAAAAAGAAAAATGAGCAATAAAGACCAATTTTAGACCCTACAGCCTAAAATATTTACTGCCTGGGCCTTTTTTTTTTTTTTTTGCTTGGGCCTTTCACATGAAAAGTTAGCTGATCCCTGTAATAGACAATAAAAATGAGGCAAGAGAAGTTAACTAAATTGCCTAAGGTCATACTACAAATAAATAGAAGAACACAGATTTGAGTCTTGAAGATTCTAAAATGAAATAGAGTAACTTGAAATTACTTTCTTGAATAATTTTATTAAAGATAAAAACTTAGATACAAATTACTGAAAAGCAATGCTCTTTGAAATTCTTTTTCTTCCCCCCCCCCCCCAGTAAGGTTGATAAGTCTTGGGCCTTCTAAATTTTTTTTCTTTTAGATTTAAATGGATGGTAACAGATAAAGCAGATGCTGAAGCATCAAACATGTTAATTTTTTAATTTCAAAATATTAAGGAGGTACAAATATATTTGGTACATGGATACCTTGTATAATGGTTAAGTCAGAGCTGTAGGTGTGTCCATCACCAAAATAGTGTTCATTGTACCCAATAGCTAAGTTTATACTCCATACTTCCTCTTCCACCCTACCCCTTCCTGATTCCCTATGACCTTTACATTTCCTTGTGCCCATGGATTCCCCCCATTTAGCTCCCAGTTACTAGAGAGTACATATGGTCTTTTTTCATCCATTCCTGAGATACTTCACTTAGGAAAATGGTCTTTAGTTCTATCCATGGTGCTGCAAAAGACAATAGTTCATTCCTTTTCATAGCTGAGTAGTACTCTACTATAAAAAGCCGTGTGTGTGTGTGTGTGTGTGTGTGTGTGTGTGTGTGTGTGTGTGTACACACAGAGGGTGCCAAAATATACATCCCTATCTTAAGAAAGGAAAAAATCTGTATTAAAATTGTAATACTTCATATATACTGACAACAAAAGATGAAATATACACGTCTTGTAATTGCAGAAATCAAACATGATTTGAGTATGCTACAATAAACGTTCAGGTTCAGATGTCTTTAGATAAAATGGCTTCTTTTCCTTTGGATAGATATTCAGTAATGAGATTGTTGGGTGGAAAGTAAGTCTACATTTATTTCTTTGAAGAATCTCTGTACTGTTTTCCATAGAAATTGTACTAATTTGCAGTCCTACTGCAAGTGTATGCAGGGACTTCATCTATTCATATACTTTTCTGTCTGCATCCACACCAGCATTTATTGTTTTTTCACTTTTTAATAATGGCCATTCTAGCAGGGTTAAGGTGATAGGTAGTTGTGCTTTAATTAGCATTTCCATGATGATTAGTGATAATGTTAAGCACCTTTTTGTATGTTTGTTGGCCATTTGTCTATCTTCTTTTGAGAAACTTGTGTCTGTGTCTTTTGCCTACATTTTAATACAGTTGTTATTTTCTTTCTGATTTGTTTGAGTTCTTTGTAGATTCTGGATATTAGTCCTTTTTGTGAATATTTTCTCTCCTCCTATGGTCTGTTTACTCTGTAGATCACTTCCTTTGCTGTGTAGAAGCTTTTTTTAATTTAATCAAGACCCATTTATTTGTGTTTGTTATATTTGCCTTTCCAGTCTTAGTCATAAGTTCTTTTCCTAAGCCAATATCTGTAAGAGTTTTTTCTACATATTTTTAAACATATAATCACACAAACAGATTGTCTTCAAGCATCTGGCTTACACTTCCAGATTTCTCCATGATTTTTACCACTCTCCTCCCCTGTTCCCTTCTCCTTTATAGCACTATATCACTACCTGATATTATTATGTATATTTATGTACTCACTGTTGGTCATCCACATTAGAATGTACACACACTCCACAAATGCAGACTTCATCTATTCATATACTGTATTCTACTACCTAGGGTACTGCATCATAGATATTAGGCCCATATTTATTTTTTTTCTTCCAGCATTCTTGAGGTATGAGTGGCAGATAAAAATTGTATATATTTAAGTTATACCGTGTGGCATTTTGATACATATATGCCTTAAGTAATGACTATCACAGGGGCTGGGCATGGTGGCTCATGCCTATAATCCTAGCACTTGCCTGAGCTCCCGGGTTCAAGACCAGCATGAGCAAGAGTGAAACCTCTTCTCTAAAAATAGCCGGGTGTTGTGATGGGTACCTGTAGTCCTAGCTACTTGGGAGGCTGAGGCAAGGGAATCACTTGAGCCAAGAGTTTGAGGTTGCTGTGAGCTATTATGCCATGGCACTCTACTGAGGGCAACATAGTGAGACTCTGTCTCAAAAAACGAAAAAAGTTGATTATCACAATAAAGCTGACATAGCCATTACTTTACCTAGTTATCCTTTTGTTGTGGTAGTGGTGAGAATACTCAAAATAACTTATCAAATTTCAAACCTACAATACATTATTATTATTATTTTTTTTTTTTTTTGCAGTTTCGGCTGAGGCTGGGTTTGAACCCGCCACCCTCTGTATGTGGGGCTGGCGCTCTACCCACTGAGCCACAGGTGCCACCCTACAATACATTATTATTAACTATAGTCCCCATCCTGTACATTAGTCCACAGAATGTATTTATTTTGTAAATTAAAGTTTGTACACTTTGACCAACATTTTCCCTTTTCTCAGATCCTCTATTCCCTGGTAATTAGCATTCAAATCCTTGTTACTAGGAGTTCAACTTTTTTTAGATTCTATATATAAGTAAGATTGTAAAGCATTTGTCTTTCTGTGTCTGGATTATTTTACTTAGAATAATGTCTTTTAGGTTCATCCTTTTTGTCACAAGTGATAAGCTTTCTTTCTTTTCATTTCTATTATATAATCATATATATACGTATAAAACATGTATATATATGTACTGCTTATTTTATATATATATATATATATATTTAGTTACACACACATGTGTACATATCTTTCACACTTTCTTTATCCATTCATCTGTCAACAGACATTTAGGTTATTTCCAAAGCTACTGTGAATAATGCTGCAATGAACATGAGAGTGCAGATAGCTTTTTGAGGTAATTATTTTGTATACTTTTGCATATATGCCCAGAAAGGAAATTGCTAAGTTCATATGGTATTTCTATTTTTAGTTTTTTGAGAAGCCTCCTTACTGTTCTTAATAACTGCTCTACCACTTTACATTCCCACCAACAGTATACAAGGAAGGATTCTATTTATTCCACATCTTTGCCAACATTCATCCTTTGACCTTTATATAATAGCCATTCTAAGAGGTGAGAGATGCTACCTTATTGTGATTTTGATTTGCATTTTCCTGATGATTAGTACGAACTTTTTTTTTTTTTCCACGTACCCATTGGCCATTTTATATATCTTCTTTGGAATGTCTATTCAGGTCCTCTGCCCATTTTTTAATTGTGCCATTTTTTTTTCTTTTATACTTAAGTTGTAGATGTTCCTTATATTTTGGGGTATTAACTTTTTTATCAGATATATAATTTGCAAATATTTTCTCTACTTCCATAGGTTGCCTTTTATTTTCTTGACGTTTTCCTTTGTTGCACAGAAACTTTTTAGTTTTATGTAGTCCCCCTTGTTTATTTTTGCTTTTGTTGCATGTGTTTGGTGTCAAATGCAAAATATTGCCCAGACCAATGTCAAAAAGCTTTTACCCTATGTTCTCTTCTAGAAGTTTTATTACTTTAGATTGTGTGTTTAATTATTTAATCCATTTTGAGTTGATTTTTTGTGTATACTAAGAGTTCATTTTCATTCTTTTGTGTATGGATATTCTGTTTGTCCAACACCACTTTATTAAAGGGACTATCCTTTACCTATTGTGTATTCTTAACACTTTTGTTAAGAAGTTGGCCAGACATGCATTTCTGAGCTTTTAGGTATATTTCTGAGTGTTCTATTTTGTTCCATTTATCTATCTGCCTATTTTAAAGGTAGCACCATACTGTTTTTATTACTAGTTTTGTAATGCAATTTTTATTTATGTTCAAAATTTCTTTAGCTGTTCATGGTCTTTTATTTGTATCTACATACACTGTAGGATTTTTTTTCTATTTCTGTGAAAATTACAGTTGGAATTTTGAAAGATTGCAGTTAAGCTATAGGGCACTTTATATAGTCTGACCATTTTGACAATATTAAATCCATGAACACACACTAGCTATCTTCTCACTTAATTGTGTCTTTTTCTATTTCTTTAACAATTTTTTTATAGTTTATAGTATACAGATCTTTTGCCTCCTTGGTTAAATTTAAGGCCAAGTATTTTATTCTTTTTAATTCTATTGTAAGTGTAATTGTTTTCTTAATTTCTTTGTCAGATAGTTCATTATTAATGTATACAAATGTAATTAGTTTTGTATGTTGAGTTTATATCTTGCAACTTTACTGAATTTGTTTATTAGTTTTAAGGCTTCTTTTAGGAGATTTTGAAAGTTTTTTTTTTTTTTCATATAAAGTTACATTATTTGCAAACAGACGACTTTACTTCTTCCTTTCCAACTTGGATTTCTGGGGGTTTTGTTTTGTTTTGTTTTGTTTTTTTCTCCTTTCCTAATTACTTTGGCTAGGACTTCCACTCCTATGTTGAATAAAAGCTTTTTCCTGATTTTAGGGGAAAAGCTCTTAGCTTTTGACCATTAAGTATGATATGAGCTGTGAGTTTATGTCTGGCCTTTATTGTGTTGAGGTTCATTCTTCTTATACCAACGTTGTTGAGATATTTATTGTAAAAGGATGTTGAATTCTGCCAAATGCTTTTTCTGCATCTGGATCATTTGGCTTTTATCTTCATTCTTTTAATGTGGTGTATCACATTTAATGATTTTCACATAATGAGCCATCCTTACATCCCAGGGATAAACCCTACTTGTTCATGGTGTATGATCCTTTCAGTGTACTGTTAAATTTGGTTTGCTAATAGTATTTTGAGGATTTTTACATCTATCCTCATCAAGAATAATGTAGGCCCATATTTCTTTAATGAAAAAAATGAATGAATGACTATGTAAACCAATAGTACACATAATTTTTGCCTTGGTCTATAAATTTTTGGTGCATAGCAAAGAAATAAAATTGAAATGTAAGTGAAGTTTAATATCTTGATGTGTTAATTTAAAAATTAAATTATTCAATGATTACTTATTCATATTATGTATATATACATATGTATACACACTGTACATATATAGTGTGTATATATATATATATATATATACACACACAGTTTATTTAACTTATATTCCTGATATATATATATATATACACACACACACACACACAGTTTATTTAACTTATATTCCTGAAGATGTTCTTAAGCTTATAACCATGAGGTATAAGGCTAGATGAGGTATAAGGCTAGTGATGTGATCTTTCTCAGTGTTCTAAAAATAAGTTTAGATTGAATTTTGCTTCTGGTACGTTGGAATAAGTTTTATTTTTATTTTTTTTTTTAATTATTTTTTATTGAGTCATAACTGTGTACAATAATTCAGTCTTGGAGTACAGTGTGCGGGCTTCCCATACAATCGGAGATATTTTTATCAACCTGATTAATATAACATTCATGTTATTTTCTCATTTACTATGTGAAAACAATTTTGATCCGTATTTAGAAGATTTCTCCTGACCCTTCACATATGCACCACAAGTGTGATCTCACCCTTTATCATCTCTCCCCCCACCCTCTCCCTCCCCTTCCCTCCCTCACC
>CAUYRH010009645.1:0-22183 GCA_963574655.1 Perodicticus potto | reverse complement strand
TGTTAACTTTTTAAATAAAGTTCTAGAAGTTTGCTTTTAGTGCAAAGGTATTTAATTTCCAAAGACATCAGAAATTTGAATTGAGGAGAATTTATTAGTCTCTCTTAATATTTCTTTTGAAGGACAAACTTTGGACTCAGTTACAAAAAATACTTTTTGAGATGGATTAAAATTAATACTGATAATATACACTAAAACAGACCAATATTTTATAATACATATACATATAAATATAATCTATATAAAATTAATCACCATTTCATATTTGACAATGTTTCCTATGTATTTTTAATATACTAAGTCTAATATGTCCTTTTTAAAAAGACCAAATTTAGAGTTTTGATTTTGGAAGGTTTGTCAAATATCAAAGGCTTAAAATATTTGTTTAAACAAGATTACAAGTCAAAAGATTTTAAAGGCAATATATAGTAAACTGGATTATATGCAAATTCCTTCACAAATTTCCTTTTATGAGCTTTCTTTTTTTAAAAAAAACAACTTTATTCATGACATATATTAAAAAAAAAATTCACCCAGCCTATTCTGGACACTTCATATAAACAGAATCATACAATAAAAAAAAAAAAAATTCCCTCCCCCTGGAAATGAGCTAAAAAAATACACAAAATCCACCTCCCACCTCCCTGTTCCCACTTCTTCCCATTCCCTCCAAATAAAAGGGGAAAAAAAAAGCAAAGGAAAAAAACCCTGAAAAACAAAACACCCCAGGGAGCCGAAAAAGAGGGGCGGGGTGGGTGGTAGACTGGCAGGACAGGAGCAGGCAGGAGAGGCCTGTGAAAGATGGGGAGAAGATGGAGGAAATATAACAAGAACAGTTTGGTGTCCTTCTCAAACCCTGGGTAAAAAAAACCCCTCCTACCACCCATGCCCACCTATCCTTGAGCAACCCCCAAGGAAGTGAAGTAGGGCAGGGAAACATGGGAAACAGCTTGTACAGTTGAGATGTGTCCATGGCAAATCCCCAGAGTGAATGCGCAGCCCCCTGCCCTCACTCCCTGGGCCTTCCCCTATTCCCCCAAAGTAGGCCCCTCATCAGCAGTTAGCTATGGGATTCTACCCCCCTTCCACAGTGTATCTCTTTTTAAAAAGATATTTTTTTTCCATCAAGGTCATCTTGTTTTTCTTTCTTTGTTTTTTTTTTTTTATTCTTTTTTCTCCCTTTCTTTCCTCTTTTTTCCCTCTCTCTCCTCCTAATACACACTTTTTTTTAGTAAGGGGGATACCATGATTCGCACTAGCCCAGCCCCTGTAGACGTGACCCCAGGGCCTGCTGTTAAAACCACTATAGAATTGACAGCGGGAACTGTTGTAGTTGGTGGTCCTGGCATGGTAGTGGGCTTGTGGGAAACCCCAGTCTGTTGTGCTGATGCCTGTTCTGTTGGTTTGTTTTGGGATCACCTTGATTTGTCTTCCTCTAAACAGGGACTCATCTAAGGCCAGGGAAGTCCTCACTGACTCTCTGTCTGAGAACTCTATATATATGCAAACCCTTTGGGATGGCCACTAAATTTGTCAGAGTATGGTAATACGGTTGACTGAACCACAGCCATGAAAGTGAGCTTCTAGGTCTTCTGCTGTTGCACCATAGTCTACATTGCCAACATAGATGGAATGGGCATCAGCCTCCATCTTCTCTTCAATGGACATGATCACTGGGCCAGCATTGCCTGGAGGTGGACTCATATCCATCTGCTTCTCTACCTCATTCTGTAGCTCTTTTATCTTCTCAGCTTCTTCCTCCATCTCCCTGACCCGAGCTTTGATCACTTCCAGCTCCGGGTTCTCAATGGCGCAGTCCCCCGGGTCACCCAGGACCAGTCCCAGCTCCTCCTCCTCCTCCTCCTGGCTGCCGGGGGCTCCCAAGCCAGTTCCAGGGCCTGGAGCTCCGGGGGGTGGCTCCTGTTCGGGCTTGGGCTCTGGCTTGGGCTCCAGCAGCAGCTCCTCAGGCTCCAGTTCCTCAGACTCCAGGCCGTTCCCCGTAGTCCCCGGCACCCCCTGGGGCACCCTCCCCAGCCTCCCCACCAGCCCAGGCACAAGATGGCTCAGCTGCCCAGGCCATAACTCCGACCTCCCACCGCCCCTGCTGCTGCTGCTGCAGCAGCCTTAGCTTTCTTTTTTTTTGGCTAATTTCTCTCACTCTTGAAAATCTATTTTTTAAAAAACAGGATCACAGTGTACTATTAAGTTAATTCTTCACTTGGCTAGACTGATAATTAGAAGGTTTAAAAGGTAAGAATCTTTTTCTTTGACAAAGATTCAGTTTCCCAACAATTTAAACCACCAAATTATTACATTTTGCAAATGAGGGACAGTATATGGGACATAATGTTGATACAGGATTTTCTCATTTAGGGCTAAACAGGGATCTCTCCCTTTTTTTTTCTCTTTTTTTTTTTTTTTTGAGACAGAGTGTCAACTTTGTCACCCTGGATAGAGTGCCGTGACATCATAGCTCACAGCATCCTCCAACTCTTGGGCTTAGGTGATTCTCCTGCCTCAGCCTCCCAAGTAGCTGGACCAAAGGTGCCTACCACAATGTCCAGCTTTTTTTTCATTGCAGTTTACTGGGGCTGGGCTCAAACCCCACC
Source organism: Perodicticus potto (assembly GCA_963574655.1). Classification (NCBI taxonomy): domain Eukaryota; kingdom Metazoa; phylum Chordata; class Mammalia; order Primates; family Lorisidae; genus Perodicticus; species Perodicticus potto. The sequence goes on along the minus strand of CAUYRH010009645.1, from coordinate 19,574 downwards.
ACCCTTGGTATAAAGGGCCAGTGCCCTACTAACTGAGCCATAGGTGTTGCCCAGGGATTTCCCCATTTTTAAGCTCAGGTGAACTCAGAAATTAGACTCCCCATTTCTTCTTCAAAATTTATCTTTAGGCACAAGTAGGCTGCGACCTACAGGTCACACTCTCAAGATAAGCTCATAGTAATCTTAGAAATACTACAGAGGTGGCAGTTGGATTTTGATAACAGGCTTAAAATTAATCTTATTTCAAAAAAACCATAGTTGCCTGAACGATAAGTCTCTTGAGTTATTCCTTTTCAAAGTTCTTTGTCTTTCCGGAGACATAGTTATAGTAGTCTCACACTAGCTTTTTTCTTTTTTTTTAAATGCTTCACGAGGCATGCAACCCCAGTGCTGGGTGGGGCTGGGCATTTGGCTGAGGTGTGGGTGTCCCTGAAGAGGATCTCCTGCTCCAGTTTAAGGGCTTGTGCTACTTCACCAAAGGGATGGAGTAGGTGCGGCTTGTGGCCAGGCGCATCTATAACCTGGAGGAGTTCTCACTCTTCCATAGCCATGTGGGGGAGTACTGACCGGTGACCAAACTGGGGCAGCCAGAGGCCAAGTACTGGAACAGCCAGAAGGACATCATAGAGCAGAAGTGGGCCAAGCTGGATACAGTGTGTAGACACAACTATGAGGCTTGCCAGGGCTTCACTTGGTGGCAGCGAGGGGCTCAGTCTGAATCTGCCCAGAGCAAGATGCTGAGTGGCGAAGAGGGGGGCCTGGTGCTGGGGCTGATCATCCTTGGGCTGGGCCTTGTCATCTATTATAGGAATCAGAAAGGATCTCGTGGGTCTCCACCAGCAGGCCTCCTGTACTGCTTCCTGAGGACTTTTTGACTGATATTGGTTATTTCTCTTCCATAATGCCTCCCTGTCTGCCCAGAATTCCCAAGCCACCTGTGTAAGCTTGTCCTCTGAGAATAGAGTCCTATACGGCTATCACACAGCTCCCAGGTGACCTCTTGGGACCCCTGCCCCATGGATCTGACTATAAACCTGCTTCCTGCACTGACCCAGAGCCTCTGCGTGTGTGCTGCCAGTTGTGTCTACCTAGGTCCCAAGGGGCTTCTCTAGTGCCATTTTCATATTCATCCCTGACTACTTAAGAGAAGCTTAAGTCCATTTACATGATTTTAGAGCTTTTTAAAGAATTAAACATGATTCTGAGTTAAAAAAAATAAAAGGGCGGCGCCTGTGGCTCATCAAGGAGGGCGCCGGCCCCATATACCGAAGGTGGCGGGTTCAAACCCGGCCTCAGCCGAATTGCAAAACAGAAAAATAGCCTGGCCTTGTGGCGGGCACCTGTAGTCCCGGCTACTTGGGAGACTGAGGCAAGAGAATGGCCTAAGCCTAGGAGTTGGAGGTTGCTGTGAGTGATAAAGTGAGACTCTGTCTCTACAAAAAAAATAAAAGTAAAAATCCCTTCACCACATTTTCCAGCAGGGTAGGTTTTCCCGAGTTTCTCACTTCCCTCCCTCAGATAAACCACAGACACCTCCCAGCTGGGATAAAAAATGAGATACAGATAGGGGCCACTCATACAATTGGTTCACCCTGTGAAGGAGGGGCTGTGAAAGTTAACCTATTGTTATCTGTCTCAGTCAATTTCTAAGCACTCACATGTATTTAATTATAACCTTCTTCCACCCTATTTCCTAACCTGGGCAGCTTGAGTTTTCACTTAGCCACCCGAAACTTCCTCCATTACAGTTGTTCAGAGTCAGTATTTCCCCAGCCCTCAGTCACACATTTGCACTCTGTAATACACCTCCCACAGTCCCGCTAGTGAGTTATCCACCAGAGAATGATTGGTCCTTGTTCTTTTTCTTTCTCTTTCTTTCTTTTTTTTTTTGCAATACTGATTGGGGGGAGGTTTTAAAGGGACAGTAAGCTTATTCTTTGGTACTGATTCAATGTTCAATACAATTGGGGTTTAAAAGTCCCACTGGTTTTGGGTATACTTCTCACACCCCCCTATTGGCAGCCTGGACTCTTTTTGTCTGAGAAGTGAGATGGCCAAAAAATGGAGTAATTGTAAACAACAGCAGGTCAAACAGTGATATAGGGGGGTGGAGGGGTACCGAACTCCCAACCAAAGCAAGTGACATAGCCTCATGTGCTCCCCGAGGAACGTTGCCCTAAGATGGAAAAACTTCTTTCTCTGTGGACATGCCTGGGCTAGTAAAAACAATCAGTTAGATGTTCACAAAAAAGAAAGTTACCGGAAGGCTTCGCAGGGTGAAACTGGTGGTTGGGCATTTGAAGAGGTTACGGGAAGAGGTACTATGTTCTCTTTTCCTTTTAACAAAATTGTCTTTTCTTGGCAGCGCCTGTGGCTCAACAGGCTAAGGCGCTAGCCACGTACACCTGAGCTGGTGGGTTCGAATCCAGCCTGGGCCCACCAAACAACAATGACGGCTGCAACCAAAAAAAAATGGCCGGGCGTTGTGTCGGGCGCCTGTAGTCCCAGCTACTTGGGAGGTGGAGGCAGGAGACTTGCTTGAGCCCAGGAATTGGAGGTTGCTGTGAGCTGTGATGTCACGGCACTCTACCCAGGGCGACAGCTTGAGGCTCTGTCTTAAAAAAAAAAAAAAAGTTGTCTTTTCTTAAGCTTTAGAAAACTAATCAAACAGAATAGACAGCCAGGCACCATTGTGGTTAAGCCTTAAGCAAAGTGTTGAGCAAAAGTGTTCTCAATTTAGATTAACTATAAGGGTGTCCAGCAGCATATGTGCTTGCTGAACAAAAAATTTTCATAACAGTTTCTGTGATTTCATCATTATTCGTTCCTTTTTCTATTTCTATACTTTTATTTAATTAGTTTTGTGTATAAAAATACCCAATAAATGTGGGTAGTCACTGAGTGCCCGAGCAAGCCTCAGTCTTCCTTTCATAATATTCATTTTGTATACAGTGCTTACCTCTGTGTCTCTGAGCAGATAGTTTCGTGGCCAAAAACAGGGGGGCTAACCAGAGTGTCCTGGCTTTTCCATTATCACCTGCCAGTCCTGATGATAGAGGAAGGGGTCAAAGGAGAGTTTGGGGGGACAGCCCCTGCCAAATGTTGGCCATTTGAACTCACAGAGGGTACAGAGACATTTCCTAGAAACTTGATTTCATATTTACCACTCTTATCTGTAGAGAAAATATCTTTAAAGTGCCTTAATAACTCAAGGAACTAAACATAGACCTACCATTTTATCCTGCAATTCCTCTACTACGTATATACCCAAATGATCAAAAATTATTTTACAACAAAGATATTTGCACCAGAATGTTTATTGCAGCCCAATTCATAATAGCCAAGACATGGAAACAGCCCAAGTGCCCATCGACCCATGAATGGATTAACAAATTGTGGTATATGTACACCAAGGAATACTATGCAGCCATAAAAAGAGACTTCACATCTTTTTTGTTTACCTGGATGGAGCTGTAACATATTCTTCTTAGTAAAGTATCTCAAGAACGAAAAAAACAGTATCCAATGTACTCAATAATACTATGAAATCAATATATAATCACCTACACACTCATATGAATGGCAAAACATAACTATAGTCCAGAAAGGGAAGAGGAGAGAGAGGGGAGGGGAGGGGAAATGAGGAGAGGGAGGGTATTTGGGGGGACCTCACCTAATGCACATGTTGCAATGGTATATTTCAAAACTATTAAGAAATGAGTATAATTGTCATGGATGTTTTACTTAGTTCAATGGAAGCATTTCACATTGTAAATCAAAGCAGTACCCTGAACCCCATAAATGCATCAATGTATAAAGTTACGATTTAATAAAAAAAAAATAAAAATAATAAAGTGCCCTTAGAAGGGTACAAGTGAAAATTACTAAATGCAGAATATAAATGTCTTCATATAGTGATTAAAAGGCCATGAAGTCTATGTTAAATAGTTCAATGAAAATATTTCAGATTGTATATGAAGTTAGCACATTGTGCCCCATGATTGCACCAATGTACACAATTATGATTTAATAAAAAAAAAAAAATAAAAGATTTTACATATTAAAACCTAATATTTTGAAAAAAAATAATAAAGTACTTCAATAAACAACCCCATGGGGTATCTGCCTTAGAAGAGGAGGAACCCATTTTAAAAGGACAAAAGTGGCTACAAAGCACACAGAGGCACAAAAAGGCACACAGACCACAATGGACCAACAAAAACCAACTGACAACCCAAAGAAATTAACCAGATTAACCAGAGGGACCCAGACCAGGGAGCCAGAACAGGGACCCAAACCGGAGGGACTTCTCAAAGTCTTGGGGGTCCCAGGCCCGGGGAATTATGTTGTGGTTGACTTCCCCATAGAGGCACCCCATATCCACAGACCCTGAGCAGAAACAGAAACTATAAATGGCTCACCTCCAGAGGTGACCAGATGGACTCACATTTCTAATTTAGGGTGGTCATTGGTTGGTCTCCTGAGGGCTGCAGGTACTCCAGGGAACATGGAATGTCTCAGGTGGCACCTCTTCTTGGAAGAACCATGGCTTCTGTCTTTCTTAGAGGCTGTCCGAGAACTGAGATCTAGAAGATCTCACAGGGGCCTCTAAATGTTGTGCCCAAGAGCTCCCAAAGACCACACCTCCACTTAAGTCAAATTAGCAGAAGAGTCCTTTATTAAAGAGCTGGCTGGCAAGTGCCTCACATCTAATGCAGGGTTTCCATGAGCAGCCCAGACTGCTTTAGGGGTCAGGTTTTTAAGGTCTGGTATGCATCCTGGTTGGAACTCAGGCTGCCCAGGTGCACCCACATTGATAAGCAAGCAATGTACAGAGGCATAACTTTGAGGTTAGTTAGTCAAACATCTTTGTTTAAGTACTTTCCCCACCTAGTATTATTGAAAGGTCAGTTCGGGGACAGTTGGTACTTCCTGGTCTATTTCCCAGGGAGTGAGTTAGTCAAGTAAGAAATCAATGAATACTTTCTCATATATCTTGGGAGTAAACCAGACTTACTCCATTTAGTTGAGGGCTTGCAGCCCAGAAATTTGCCAGGAGTAAACTGGTATTTTTCCACCTTAGTCTAGGCCTAACATTGTCACAGGGTCACAGTGACATGGCATCAATATAGAGATGACAGAAATTGAAGGAAGGCATAGGGGGAATGGAAGGAAACATGTCCCTCAAAATGGCTCAGAGTCAGAGAAGTTCAGCAAATCCAATGCCCAGCATTTGAGAAAGGAGAAAGACACATGACAATACACTGAAAATATCACTGTCACTGAGCAAGAACCATTCCAGACTACTTTTCTTTCCTCTTCTTCCTGATCTGGGCTTCTTCCTCACCCAGTGTGAATTTTCACAGGTCAATCCTGAATGTCAAAAAATATGGTGTTCTTGGGCAGCACCTGTGGCTCAAAGGACTAGGGTGGCGGCCCCATATGCCGGAGAAAGTAATCAGATTAACCAGAGGGACCCAAACCAGGGACCCAGACTAAGGACCGAGACCAGAGGGACCCAGACCAGAGAGTCCTCCTGGGGAATTATGTCATGTCTGACTTCCCCTTAGAGCCACCCCATGTCTGCGGACCCTGAACAGAAACAGAATCCATAAAATGGCTTACCTTTGGAGGTTACCTGATGGACTCATGTTTCTAATTTAGGGTGGTCATGGGTTGGTCTCCTGAGGGCTGTGGGTCCTCTGGGGGCCCTGGAACATCTCAGGCGGCACATCCCTTCAGAGGAGTCATGGCCTGTCCTTCTCTTGGAGGTTGTCTGAGGAGTTGCATGGCCGGGGTCTAGAGGATCTCACTGGGGCCTCCAAATGTTGTGTCCTGGAGTTCCATAAAGACCACACTGCCAAACAACTTAAATTTAAAGCGGAGTCCTTTTATTGAAGAGCTGGCTGGCCACTGCCTCAGTGTCCCAACATGGGGTTTCTGAGAGCAGCCCCAAGTGCGTTAGGGGGGTTTTAAGGCCTGGTCTGCATCCTGATTGGCATGCAGGCTGTCCAGGTGTATCTGGGTGGGGTAGCAGGCAAGCATTGTACAGAAGAATTTTGGGGTTAGTTAACTATATGTCATACATCTTTGTTTTAATATTCTTTCCACTTAGTATTGTTTAAAGGTCAGTCCAGGGACAGTTGGGTTCGTTTCCCAGGGAGTTAGTCAAGCAAGAAATCAGTGAGTACTTTCCTATCTATCTTGGGAGTGAACCAGACTTACTCCATTTTATTGAGGGCTTGCAGCCCAGGAATTTGTCAGGAGTTAACTGGTACTTTTCCATTATAGCCTAGGCCTAACATTAAGGGACCTAGTTTTTCCTCTAATTGCTTCAGGGACTTTTCTCCCCCTCCTGGAGTCCTGCCTTCTGCTTTCACTTTCACTGTCTCTTTGCAAATCCCTTCCAAGGCCTCTAGTGGGCAGTGTTCTTGGGTCTTCCTCACTCTTCCTCTCTCTCTACATTTTGCCTCTTTCCTCTCTCTTGCTCTCCAGGTCTCTTTGTCCACATACATTCACAGGAAGGACTGGGAATAACATGCTCATCTCCCGAATAGCACGCAACATTTAAGAACAAAGATTCAGTGTCATAAAATAAGCCCGGTTCCCTCCCTTAACCCGCATCTGGAGGCAGCCGGGATTGAGACGGGCCCGGAAAGTTGATCCTGCCCAGGAGGGCCAGGGCGGGGTGGAAGGATGGTGAGGGGGGCGATTAGGACGAAGGTGGGATCTCTAGACCTCAGGACCAGGGACAAGACACGGCTGCGGCGCTGCCCTCCAAGGGAGACGAGGCCAGGCCTGTGGGTCCGGAAGGGCGTGAGAACTTTAGGGGAGCGCAGAGGGAGTGCCAAGGTCACTGAGGGGCTTCAGGGAGGAACACGGTGCGAAGGGCGGCGTCTCCCCGGCCCTGTGGCCGGAAGACCTGGGACAGCTCACGGGAAAACGTCCCCAGACTGTCACTGGAACGTGAATTTAACTGGGAAAGATGGAGCCGTGTGGGAGTTTAAGGTCTCTGGCCACAGATCCCGGGTATAGAAGCCCTGAGCACTGCGAAGTGGAGACTTAACCTACGGTAATTCACCAGCCACCGCACTGCCTCCTTCCTGCACTGAGGGGTTCTGGGTCTGAGGGAACCTGCGCGCGTTGGAGAGTCCAGTCCAGCCTCGCAGAGGGGGCGTGTGGCATGGGCGTTGCCTGGTCTACCCCCACCCTGGTTCGCTGGGTACCCAGTTTTCTGCCTTTACGCGGGTGGGGGAACCTTACCAGTCGGGCTGGAGCAGCTCTGCGGCATAGGGACTGGAATCTGGCTGAGAGAGTTAGTTAATGATTGGATATTAACGTCCCAGCAATTAACATTAAGTTCGGCAATTACATTAAACACCCAGAAATGTCTGTGAAGGAGAGGCAAACACCCAGGGCTTGGCGGGCTTGGGTCAATAAAAAGGTGTTCACTATGAGTTGCTCTTTTAAGAGAAATAACTTCACCAGGTGGGGTAGCTCATGCCTATAATCCTAGCACTCTGGGAGGCTAATGTGGGTGGAACTGGTTGAGCTCAGAAGATCTAGACCAGCCTGAGCAAGAGTGAGACCCTGTTTTGTGCCCAGGAGTTCCACAAAGACCACACTGTCAAACAAGCCAAATTCATTGCAGAGTTCCTTTATTGAATAGCTGACGAAGACTGCCTACGTGTCCCAACATGGGGTTTCTGAGAGCAGCCCTAAGTGGGTAAGGGGTTGGGTTTTTAAGTCTGGGTCTGCATCCTGGTTGGCACACAGGCTGTCCAGGTGCATTTGGGTGAGGGTAGCAAGCAAGCATTTACAGAAGCAGAATTTTGTGGTTAGTTGGCCATATGTCATACATTTTTGTTGTAATATTTTCCCCTTAGTTTCAGTACTTTTTCCCTATACATCTTTGTCTCAGTATTTTCTCCACTTGGTATTACCTAAAGGTCAGTCTGGGGACAGTTGGTTCATTTCCCAGGGGGTTAGCCAAACAAGAAACTGGGAGTGAACTAGAAGCAAGAAATCAATTAGTACTTTCTCATTTATCTTGGGGGTGAACTAGACTTATTTCATTTCTTTTTCTTAAAGCTTTCAGTCTGGAAATTGGCCAGGAGTTAACTGGTGTTTTTCCATTATAGCCATAGCATGGCATTTGTGGTGGGCGCCTGTAATTCCAGCTACTCAGTACGCTGATACAACAGAATCACTTGAGCCCAAGAGTTTGATGTTGCTGTAAGCTGTGATGCCAGGGCAGGGCACTCTTCTGAGGTTAACAAAGTAAGACTCCGTGTCTCAAAAAAATCAAATAAATAAAAAGCAGTAACTTCTTTATTTTTGAGACAGAGTCTCCCTCTGTCACCCTGAATAAAGTGCTGTAACATCATAGTTCACAGCAACCCCAAACTCTGGGACTCAAACAATCTTTTGCCTCACCCTCCAGAGTTGCTAGCACTACAGGCACTCTTAGCAGTGCCCTGCTAGATTTTCCATTTTTAATAGAGAAGGAGGTCTGGCTCTTCCTCAGGCTGGTTTCCAAAAAACATGGTCTTCCACTGTCTCCTGGGTAGAGTACAGTGGAGCAATCATAGCTCACTGAAAACTCAAACTGTTGGGGTAAAACAATGCTTTAGTCTTATCCTCCCAGAGTTCCAGGATTAATGTATGAGCCGCCATACCTGGCCTCAGCAAATTATTAATCTTTCAAATAAAAATTTCAAAGTGGGAACTACTTTCATTTAGGACGTACATATTATAGCTTGTACACACACACACATACACACACAAAATACACATATTCTGTTGTAACTCTCGCCACCCATAAGAAAACACGGACCCCACTTTAGGCTCAAATCACATGGTGATGATTTATTACACCTGCGCAGGCAGGTTGCCCGAAGAGAAATGCAGGCATCCTTTTATACACTTTTTTGTTGCTATGTGGCAAGCCAAGTGAAAACAGAAGCAAAATGTGGCGGTTAGCTGGGGTGGGGGCGGGGCAGGGGGCTACTGCCTGGCGATTGGCATGGGAACAGCTTGGAAAGCTCAGTAGCTTGGGAAACTCAGTAACCTGGGAAACTCTGCTTGAGTGAGTTTTTACCATTGTTTTAACCATGGCTAGGGAGTCAAGGGAACTCATAGAACTTCCTTGTCAGAAACCTTTTGTCAAAATTAAGCCAATAAGGGGGAGTTTGAGATGGATGGGACTCAGGCTGAAACAGTTAGGGGACTTTAGGGGTCTTCTTGCTGGGTCGGTTACTACAATTCTAATATGGGTGGAAGAATGAAAATATTTATTTCTGTAATAATAGAAACTCAACCTCATGATGAAAGATATTTTATTGAAAAGGGTTATGGCAATAAGGGGCATCCTCTAAAACTAACCTCTCCATGTCTCTAAGGGTCCCAGAGAAAACAGCTTTTCTTTTCTTTCTTTCTTTTTTTTTTTCTTTCAGCTTTTCTTTTATATGGGGCATGATCAAGGACTTAGAAGTACAGGGACGGGACAGTTGGGAGCACCTCAGATGATCTACAGTACTCTGGCAAGAGAGGGGCTGTCAAGGAGTAGAGGGTGGTCATTTCAATGACTAAGGGTGGTTCAAAATTTAGGGGCTTAGGAAAGGAGGAAAGCCTATGTGCACTTTTATTAATTCAAGTCACAGGCCAGGCATGGTGGCTAACACCTGTAATCCTAGCACTCTGGGAGGTGCAGGCAGGTGGATTGGTTGAGCTCAGGAGTTGGAGAGCAGACTCAGCAAGAGTGAGATCCCCCCATCTCTACTAAAAATAGAAAAATTAGCCAGCCATTTTAGAAGGTACCTGTAGTCCCAGCTACTCAGAGGCTGAGGCAAGAGGATTGCTAGAACCCAGGAATTCTAATTCTAACTTACAGTTAGCTATGATGCTATGGCACTATTCCCAGGGTAACAGAGTGAGAGTCTGTCTCAAAAAAAAGAAAAAAAAAGAAAAGAAGACACCCTGAGGTTCTTTGGCTAGCAAAAGATTTGTGTAGTTTCTAACTATACACATTTCCTGGGACAGTCCTCATATTCACAAGTTTCTTATGGTAAATGTCTGAGAAAGAGAGGAGGGAGGAAATGTCTTCTCCTATGTTCAAAAGAGGAATGAAGACTCTGTAGTTCCAATTTGTGCTCAGGATGCTCACATAGAATGTTTATCTGTGACCTTGATGTGGCCAAAAGAAAATGTTATCTCAGTGAACAAATTAAACACCAAGTGAATATATTTCACAGTTACAGGAATTGGGCCGGGTGGCATGGCTTGCACCTGTAATCCTACCCTCACAGAGGCAGCGTTGGGAGAATTTCGTGGGGCCATGCTGGAGATCAGCCTGAGCAAGAGTGAGATGCCAGAGACCAAAAAGAAAAATGAACAGGGTATGGGGCAATGCCCAGCCAATTGGGGGGACTGAGAAGAACTACCTGAACCCAGAAGTTTGTGGTTTCAATGAGCTATGAGGACACCACTGTAATCTAGGCCTGGCCACAGACAAGAACTTACAATTCCCTTCCCGAGTGTAATAAGGAGGTCAGCATTTTCTGGGGAGACCACTCAGGTCCTTGCTCAGTTAAATAAGCCCTTGTAATGGCCACATCATCAGAGCAACCAAGTATCCTACAGGCTCCCTTCACTGTGGCCAGGGCACTCTCTTTGCCCACCCTTGTACAAGCTGAGTCCTACTCATCTCACCTGTAGGAGCCCTTCATAAAAACCATGTTCACTATCACTGGAGCCCACTGGTTGGCATTCAGTATAACCTCTCACTACAACCCTAATCTTTGTCATTAAATTGTTTGACACATTAACTTACAATAGTCAGGAAAGAGAGGGTGGTGCCTGTGGCTCATCGAGTAGGGCACCGGCCCCATATACCAAAGGTGGTGGGTTCAAACCCAGCCTTGGCTGAACTGCAAAACAGAAAAATAGCCAGGTGTTGTGGCGGGCGCCTGTAGTCACAGCTACTAGGGAGGCTGAGGCAAAAGAATTGCCTAAGACCAGGAGTCGGAGGTTGCTGTGACCTGTGTGATGCCACGGCATTCTTTATAGCCGAGGGCTATAAAGAGAGACTCTGTCTCTACCAAAAAAAAAAAAAAAGAAAGAAAAAAGAAAAGAGAGTGATTGGGAGAAATTCTATTTTCATAGATGAGTATGGATGCTGGATGAGCACCTTGCCTTGAGTCCATGGAGGGGAATGGCTGGAACAAGCCATCCAGTGAGGTGCTAGTGTACTAGGGCCAAGGATAGAGGCCCTGTTTGCATGGGTCTAAGGGCAGAACTAGTCCCACTTTCACATCTAACCTGTGACCTGGGGAAAATTAATTTACTTCTCTCGTGTCAACTGGGGCACACAACCTTTAGGCATGTTTCCTGGTACCTAGGAAGAGGCCCCCAGTGGCCCTGTTATGTGTACTAGTCCTTCAGCCATAGGTAAAAGCCAGAGATGGGCACATAGCCCCAGGCTGGCCAATGGCATTCTCTCTCCTGGGAATTGGGAATGTGAAAGTTGACATATGAGGACACAGTAATTATAGAGCTCTAAAGACAAAGGCCACAAACTCCTTCTGCCTCTTGGGCTCCCAGGTAGCCCTGATCTTTACTACACTCCTTATTTCAGAGCAATTGTTCAGAGCTGGTAGTATATTCCAGTGTCCTACCCATCAATACACTTTTTGGTTCATTCTACCCAAAGGTCACAACAATTAAAAACAAAATAAAACTTGAGGCCAAGCACAGTGGCTCACATCAGTCATCCTAGCATTTGGGGAGGCTAATCAGAGAACATTTTTTTTTTTTTTTGAGACATAGCCTCAAGCTGTCACCCTGGGTAGAATGCCATAGCATCACAGCTCACAACAACCTACAACTCCTGGGCTGAAGCGATCCTCCTGCCTCTGCCTCCCAAGTACCTGGGACTACAGGCTCCCGCCACAATGCCCGGCTATTTTTTGGTTGCAGCTGTCATTGTTGTTTGGTGGGCCCGGGCTGGATTTGAACCTGCCAGCTCAGGTGTATATGGCTGGTGCCTTAGCCACTTGAGCCAGAGGCACTGAGTCTTTCTTTTTTTTGAGACAGAGGGTCACTATGTCGCCCTTGGTAGAGTGCCATGGTGTCACAGCTCACAACAACCTCGAACTCTTGGGCTTAAGTGATTCTCTTGCCTCAGCCTCCCGAGTAGCTGGAACTACAGGCGTCTGCCACAACACCTGACTATTTTTTTGTTGTAATTGTCATTGTTGTTTAGCAGACCTGGTCTGGGTTGGAACCTGGTACCCCAATGTATGTGGCTGTCTCCTTAACCACTGAGCTATACGTGCTGAGCCAGGGAGGATCTTTTGAGGCTAGGATTCAAGACTAGCCTGGGCAACATAAAACCCCATCTCTATATGAATGTTTTGAAAATTAGTGTTGTTCACCTGTATTTTCACCTACCTGTGACTCTGAGGCAGCAGGGCTGGTGGAGCACAGGCACTCGAGGCTATAGTAAGCTATGACCACACCGCTGCACTTTAGACTGAAGGACAGAATGAGACTTTTTCTCTAAAAGAAAAAAAAATGTACAACAAAAAAGAAAGTTTCTTCCTTTTAAGAAAAGAAACATAGGAAACATAAGAAAACAAAAGTTGGTGGCTTTGGAGAGATTTGGTTTAGAGGTTTTAAGATAAAAGTTTGGCAAACAGAGATATGGAACCACTAGAAAGAACAAATTTGGGGATGTATCTTCCTGAAACAGTCCTACTACCAGAATAGTGAATGGTGCTGCCTTGTTCAGCACCATTTGTTTTCATCAAAATCCGGTCTATATGGTATTAGATTAGTGAGTAAACAGGTCATCTGTAAGAGGCATTTCCATGGAAGCAAAAGAAAAACTTAGATAAATGCCTGGACCAGTCACCAAACTAGTGTGTGAGTCTGGAGGGCAGTGGGCCAAGATTTCTTGACTTCAAAGCATATACAGTTGGAATAAAAGTAAGCAGTGCCAATCAGACAGACTTGTCTTGATTGCGATTTGTATTAGATATTCCAGAACATTTTGTCCAAAAATAATTTGTGTGTGAATTCCCCAGGAACTGCATCTCACCCTTGCTCAGCTAGGATCACGTCCCTGAGCTCCCATGTCTGGCTGGCACTCCTCTTTTGAACTGCACTCTTCTCTCAGTCGATTCAGCAATGGCAAATAAGTACTTGCCATTTTTGATACTTTATGTGAGGGAAGCTTGTGCCAGTTGCTTCAGGTCCACCATTTTGGACCCTCCCAACAAATCGCTTGTTCCCCTTCACACAAAGTTACAATATGTAGCCTGTCAAGGTTTGTCTTATCCCTTGTCCTCTTTTTTTTTTTTTAGACAGAGTCTTACTTTGTCACCCTCCTGAGAGTGCTGTGGCATCATAACTCATAGCAACCTCAAACTCTTGGGCTTAAGCGATTATCTTGCCTCAGCCTCCTGAGCAGCTGGGACTACAGGTGCATGCCACAATTCCCAGCTATTTTTAGAGACCAGGTCTAGGTCTTGCTCAGGCTGGTCTCAAACCTGTGAGCTCAGGCAATCCACCCGCCTTGCCCTCCCAGAGTGCTAGGATTACAGGTGTGAGCCACCTATCAAGGTTTCTAACTACTGGACTTAAATGATCCTCCTGCTTCGGCTTCCCAGGGAGCTGGGATTATGTGTACACGACCACATCGAGCATGAAACTATTGAAAGAAAACTTATTTATTATGTAATTTCATTTTAAATTAATTTTAGATATAATCAAATCTACTGGGTGCTGGTCTTCATGGAACAACGACAAAAACGTTTGGCATTTCTGAAAGACCATCACTCTGAGTAGAAATACCAGGCAGAGGTAGGTGGTACAATAGCCTCTAGGAATTCAGCAATACAGATTATCTTGTCACAAAGTCAAGTTCAAAGTCTGGAGAATTTCCCTTTTAATTAACCTTTCATTTATCTCTGCAGACCCCAATCAGCATGCACATATGTGACTTCAAAGCATCTCATCTTAGATAACACGCACATTAAGAAATTTCAGTTTGGCTTGGCACCTGTGGCTTAAGCAACTAAGGTGCCAGCCACGTACACCTGAGCTGGCGGGTTCGAATCCAGCCCGGGCCCATCAAACAACAACGGCTGCAACCAAAAAATAGCCAGGCATTGTGATGGGTGCCTGTAGTCCCAGCTACTTGGAAGGCTGAGGCAGGAGACTCGCTTGAGCCAAGGAATTGGAGGTTCTGTGAGCTGTGATGCTACAGCACTCTACCCAGGGTGACAGCTTGAGGCTCTGTCTCAAAAAAAAAAAAAAAAAGAAATTTCAGTTCATTATCTTGTACTATACCAAAGGTACCCCTAAAGGCTTTAAGATGCACTGATTTTTCATATTAATAGAGAAATTAGTTTTTATGTACCATTGTCCTATGACAACGCTCATGGCACAAACTCTGTCTCCAAATATCACACTGATTTACAAACTCCAAAATATTTCACTAGAGTAACACAGGCAAAAAATGGATTAAATATACATGCTGGCCTACAGTGTATGAAAGATAAAAAAAAAACACAAAAAAACACATACAGAAGGCAGAACATTTTATTAGACTTGAAAATGAACCCTGATATATATTGCTTAGTACCATAATCTGAACATTATGCTTCCATAATCTTGGAAAAATTCCTTTTGTACAATTCTTTTATCATATTTATTATAAAATAAATACTTCCACATAATAATCTAGATTCTACTATAAAAAAATATTTTAGAAAATGTAACTAAATGGTATTTCACTTTTTTGGGGGTGGGAACAGAGCCTCATTCTGTTGCTAAGCCTAGAGGGCTATGGCACCAGTGTCCCTCACAGCAACCTCAAGCTCCTGGTTTCAAGCCATCCTACTGCCTCTGCCACCCCAGTAGCTGTGACTACAGGTGCCTGGCACGCTACTGGTGAATTTTTCTATTTTTAGTAGAGATGAGGTCTTGCTCTTGCTTGGGCTCTCTTTAAACTCCTGAGCTCAAGTGATCCTCCCACCTCTGTGTCCCAGAGTGCTGGGATTAGAGCTGTGAGCCCCCATGCTTGGTGTCACATTTTCAACAGTCATACCTTGAGATGCCTATGTGTACAGCCAAGTATGAATATAGTGTGCTATTAAAATGAGAAAAATTCAGGTCTTTCCTAACTAAGTTGGAGGATTTCAAGAAAAAATATTCACTGTTTTTTTTTTTTGCAGTTTTTGGCCGGGGCCAGGTTTGAATCCGGCACCTCCGGTACATGGGTTCACCACCCCACTCACTCTTATTTTTAAAAGTCAAACTGTATCGAGTGACATTTGTATCATAACACTTTTCATACCTTTGGGTTCCCTCTTCCTATTCAGCATGCCTGATGCCTGATGCTCTCTCCTTTGGCACCAGTTGCAGTTTTAAATCGCAAGTGGATGCTCCACGTGTATCCCAACCTAAAACATTATAACACCGCACACATGACAGTTTCTCTCAAGAAATGTAAGCACCTGCTGATGGTGGGGGGGGGGACTATTCCATTTTCCTCAGAAAGCCTTGCTGTATGATACAAATTCTCACACCTCTTCTGTGTATAGCATCATCATCAATAGGATAGGTGTATGTGAACAAGCAAAGTCCAGGGGAGCAAAAAGGGCAACCTGGGGACAGTGTTACAAGAGTGAATATAAGTGATTCCTTCTTTATCTAGCAAAATGAAGTCCCATTTTCAGTGGGAAAATAAATAAAAGTGGGAAATAAAAGTCCTATTTTATTTATTTTTTGAGACAGTCTCACTGTGTTGCCCTCGGTAAAGTACTGTGGCATCCCAGCTCACAGCAACCTCAAACTTTTTGGGCTTAAGCAATTCTCTTGCCTCAGCCTCCTGAGTAGCTAGGACTACAGGTACCTGTAAGGACCGAAGTAATGCCATTTTGTTAATAGACTCCATTTTATAAGGTTGCTGTGTTAGTTTGCTGTGTAATGCTTGTTTTGCAAATTTTAGTTCCCTGCTTCAGTCCCCTGAGCCACCCTCACCGGTTGAGCGATATCCGCCCCTTCCTGATTAGCGACCACCCTCCCGCTTCTGGCTCCACCAAGATAATCCCATCAGCAAGTGACAAGATACCTAGCCTCACCTTCACCCCACTCCCCCTCCCATTTTCCTTTCTGTACTCTATAAGATCACCCTAACCCAACCCCTCGGCCGCTTAGTCCTGTCCGCCATTTTGACGGAAACTGAGGGCCCAAGCTTAAGCTTGTAATAAAACCTCACCCTTTGCCTTTGCATCGAACGTGTGGTGTGAGTTTCTTCTGGGGGGAGTCCAAGATTTGGGCACAACATACCTGTTGTAGAGAGTGGGCTGTGAGCCCTCACAGCCGGGGGAACATTCAGAGAATGAACTCCTAACTGCTTCTCCATTCCCGAAACAGCCATTTTCCTTTCTTCATGCTCCCTCTGCCAGAAGTCCTGTAGCCCTTTCTTTCTATAGTTAACTATGCAGATCCTTGAGTTCTCTCCCTTCTTTGTCCTTGTCATATGCTAACAAAGTTAAGTAGTAACCACTAAGTCACATAGTTTTTCCTGTGTTTTGTCAACTATGCTGAGATCCTTGTGATCTTTCCCTTCTTATTTCTTGTCATATGTTAACGAAGTTGAGTAGAAACCATTAACAAGATGGTTTGTCTTGGTTAAAGTCATGTACATTTTCTTACTGTACTGTAAGACACAAACTGTGTCTTTTGTTTATGCTACTTCCCCATTTTGTCTATGTTACTTCCCCCTGGACAACCCTGTAAATATATTATAAAATAAAGCTGATGTTGTGCTTTGGTGCTGACTGCAGCCATCAGCTCAGTCAGTCCTCCTGATCCCATCCTTTATTTCTGAAAGGGTGGCACTTGACCTGCAGAGATCTCACAGACCACCAAAGCTTGTACAAAACGTCTTTATTGGCGGGGGATGCTGCAGAGCAGCACTAAGGAGGAGAGAAGAGGAGAGGGAAGGGGAGGGGAGGGAGAAGAGAAAGATATGGGGGAGAGAGAGAGAGCAAAAGACAAGTGCACCTTATATAGGTTTGGGTAGGGGAGGTGACGAGTGTAGAATAGCCAATAAGGAGTTACTGCTCGTTAGATGCAGGCCATAAGTTTGAAATTTTCAGCGGGTAATTGGGACAGGGAGATGAGGTAAGTATTGCGATTGGGAGATGTTTAGTAGGCAATTCCCTGTGCTTGTAAAGGAGGGGCTTTTCTAGGCAATTACCTAACAGTTTCCATCTCTTCTCTTATGCTGTATTTTTCTCAGTCCCCACCAATTCCACTCTGGTTTGCTCCCTTTAGCTACTCTGGTTCACCACAGCCCACCACAATGCCCAGCTAATTTTTGGTTGTAGTTGTCATTGTTGTTTGGCAGGTCTGGGCTGGATTTAAATCCGTCAGCTCAGGTTTATGTGGCTGGTGCCCTAGCTGCTGAGCTACAGGCACCGAGTCAGTGCTGAGTCTTTAAAGGAAAGGCACGAGGGATAATATCTGAATATGTCACTAAGTACTGTAAGGAGAAAAAGAAAATAGTGTTATTTTTATCATTATTGACCACTTTTTTTTTTTTTTTGAGACAGAGTCTCACTCAGTCACCCTGGGTAGAGTGCAATGGCATCAGAGGTCACAGCAACTTCAAACCTCTTGGGCTCAAGCCTCCTTTTTTTTTTTTTTTTTGGAGACAGAGCCTCAAGCTGTCACCCTGGATGGAGTGCCATGGCATCACAGCTCACAGCAACCTCCAATTCCTGGGCTCAAGCGAGTCTCCTGCCTCCGCCCCCCAAGTAGCTGGGACTACAGGTGCCCGCCACAATGCCCAGCCATTTTTTGGTTGCAGCCGTCATTATTGATTGGTGGGCCCGGGCTGGATTCGAATCCACCAGCTCAGGTGTATATGGCTGGCGCCTTAGCCTGTTGAGCCACAGGCGCTGAGCCTCAAGCCTCCTTTTGCCTCAGCCTCCTGAGTAGTTGGAACGACAGGCCCCTGTCAGAATGCCCAGTTAATTTTTAGATACTGGGTCTTGCTCTCCCTTAGGCTGGTGTCCAACTCGTGAGCTTAGGCAATGCACCCACTGTGGTCTTCCAGGGTGGTAAGATTGAGAGAGGATACCCAAGAAGGGTGAGGTCTGGGAGAACAGGTCTTCTCAAGGAGAGCACAAGGATACAATCCCAGGGTCCTCTCCATGGTGACTCAGCCCTTAGGAATTTGTAAACTTA
Source organism: Perodicticus potto (assembly GCA_963574655.1). Classification (NCBI taxonomy): domain Eukaryota; kingdom Metazoa; phylum Chordata; class Mammalia; order Primates; family Lorisidae; genus Perodicticus; species Perodicticus potto. Next base: position 1,310 of record CAUYRH010009645.1, on the reverse strand, counting down.
ACTTCCTGGTGAGAGAGGGTACCCGAGAAGGGTGAGGTCTGGGAGAACTGGTTTTGTCAAGGAGAGCACAAGGATACACTTGCAGGGTCCTCTCCACGGTGACTCAGCCCTTAGGAATTTGTAACTTCCTGAAACTTGGAAATTTCCAGGTTCTGTGAAATCCTGTAGTTCTGTGGGGGCTGGACTAGCATCTCCAGCTTGATTCATACTGGCCAATTAGAAGGGTTCCTGTGGGTGGAACTTCTTGACTATCAATAAAAGGGAAAGATCAAGCTAGATGGGGAGCATGACGATTTGGAATTCTTGTATGCCGTAAGCTCCCGGCTGGTGAATAAAGCCCTTCCTCTTATAAACGTGGTGTTTGGGTGCTCTTTCTCTCCGTTGGGCCTTGTCTTCCTGCAACATTTTTGGTTTCCTGACCGGGAAGTGAGCTCACCCTTGAAGAGAACATGCACCTGGCAGTTGCTGCCAATCCTCTGGACACCCATGTGGGGGTCCCTGATTGGCCTGGGTGACGTGAACCACTGAGCGTGCTGGGGAGGAAGTTTGGCCTCCCTGTGTGGATGCCTCGGATGGGCTGAGAAAGGACTGCGTCGGTGGGTCTTCAAGGAGTCAAACACCAGGAGGAACTGTCATGGAGCAACAGGTACCTACACAGGGAGACATCTAAGGCAAGGTATGATCGATCTTGGAGTCCCACTACAGTTGTAGTGGAAGAAGGAGCCTGATCGACTCCTTGGGCATTAGATTGCCGGCAAGACTGTTGAGAGGTGTGTGAGAGTGTGTGGATGTGGTGCGACTGAGAGAACTCTGAGGGTGGAGTTGGAAATAGGTTGAAAATGTATGCATGTGAGTGCTTGGAGAATGACTGAGATGGGTAACAACAGGTGGGGTTTGACCCCCCCATTCATGGGGTGAAACAAATGTGTGAGTGTGCCCTTCTTCCCTGCTCCAACTTTGTCCCCTGTCTTTGGTGGCAGCCATGTGGCCATGTGGGTCTTGGGGGAAAATGAAAAGACATTAGAAAAGATGTTATTGTAGTTTTGTTACTGGAATTTCTTCAGTGAGTCTTCAGTCTCAGGAATTTGAGAATTGAGCTGGCAGGTCACAGATCAGTGATAAAATGGCATTTTGTTGGAATGTGGGGCATGCAGAGGGAGTGGAGAGTTCCAGAGCTATTGGCAGAGGGGCTGTGCCTTGGAAAGTGTTGCAGTTTGGGCAACACTCTGGTGAGCTCTGGAGGGTCCTTGAAAATCTGGGGGAGAGAGTGTGAATCTCGTGCTGGATGAGATTGTATTCATATAAGCAAC
>CAUYRH010009644.1:0-39916 GCA_963574655.1 Perodicticus potto | reverse complement strand
TTGATAAATGGATTCCATTTTTTTTTTTTGAGACAGAGTCTCACTATGTCACCCTCAGTAGAGTGCTGTGGCGTCACAGCTCACAGCAACCTCAAACTCTTGGGCTTAAGCAATTCTCTTGCCTCAGCCTCCCAAGTAGCTGGTACTACAGGCGCCCACCACAACGCCCAGCTATTTTTGCTGTTGTTGTTGTTGTCATTGTTGATTTTAGCAGGCCTGGGCCGGGTTCGAGCCCGGGTGTGTGTGGCTGGTGCCCTACCCCCTTAGCTACAGGCCTGCCCACGGATACCATTTTTAAAAACTTATTTTTTTCTATGTTTGTATTTGTTCTGAGTGTGAAGTGAAATGCAATTTTATGTCTGTTGACTTAATAACAAAATAAAAGACTGTATTTTATATGTCACCCTCTTGCCACGTTGCTTTTCTGATAACTGACTCATCGTACTTTACAACAATCATGGTATGCAAGAGACGGGACAGTTTAAGCTCAATACTGACAAGTTTGAGAAATATGGGACAGACAAGTATGCAATTACTACACACATCAATAAAGGTCAGGAATAAATATGTACTGATAAATATATTATTTTGCAGATATCTTTTAAATTTTCTAACTTTCTATTATGAAAACTTTAAACATATATGAAAGTAGAGACAATAGTTAATGAATCCCCAAGATTCAAGAGTTTTCAACATCTTGCCATACATGTTTCCTTTATCCTTTTATCTTTCATTCCTTTTTTCTTGCTATAGTAACATCAAACAAATTTTGACATTTTGTTTTGCCCTAACTACTTTTGTATGTATCTCTTAAAAATAACACTTTCTTTACACACTGTAATATCATTATCACGCCTAATGTAATTATCCCCTAATTTCATTTCATACGAGTCTGAATTTGAGACTCCCTCGTTGGCTTATTTGAATCAGGATCCAAAGAAGATAAGCATTTTGCATTTGCTTTGCTGTGCGGCCCTTTCATCTGGTAACAGTTCTCCCACTTTCACTCTCCCCCTTTTACCACTGACACGAGCAAACTGGGTTGCCCATCCTACATCTGGGTCTGTCTTCTCCTTCCTCACGATCCTGCTGAACTTACTCTTGGATCTCCCACTTTTCCTACAAATTGGAATCCAAATACAATGAACCCAACAGATTCCAGTTTAACTCCTCTGGGGGTGGCAAGAAGGGAGCCTGTACAAGGAGGAACGGAGCACCCCATTCTTCTTTAAATAGTGCTGAGATAGACAGCAAGTTCGGTTCCTTCATAGAATGAAAGCCTGATCCTTTAACGAAAGATTCTCACCAATCTTTTTCCTAATATCACGGTTCTCAATCTCCAATGTACTTGCAGAACTCTCAGAGTTTCTGATAGAGTTGGGCTTGGAAAGGACCCAAGAACTTGTATTTTTTTTTTTCTAAGAAGTATTGAGGAGACAGGCTGCCTGGGTTCAAATTTTGTCTTCATACTTGCTAACGATGTGACCTTGAGCAAATCACTTCACCTCTTGAATCCTCCACTTGCTCAGCCCAAAATGGAGATAATAATAGAAACCAACTTACAAGGTTATGTGAAGATTAAATTTAAAAATTCAATTAAGGAAAAAAAAACAACAAAAACCTCTGCATAGTGCCTGGAACATGTAAGCACTCAAAAATGCGAGCTGTTATTCTTCAGTTAAGATCATTACCATTACCACTGTTGTTACAGTGACTCAGTCTGCCTTCCTTCCCTAACTAGTATTCCCCCACTAGCCCCCTGTGATACGGTTTCCATGTTTCACTCCCCTAGAATCGCTTTACAGTCACAGGCAATTCCCCTAGGCTACAGCCAATTAATTACCTTTTCTCGATTCTCATTCTTTTATGACCTTTAAATATTAAATTATATTTAACACTTAATTGGCCTCCAAAACAAACATCTCTCCCTGTAGATTCTCTGTTTATCTGGTTTTCCTCCAACTCTTTCACTAATTGGCTCTTCTCCTAACTATTTTTTTTTTTTTTTGAGACAGAGCCTCAAGCTGTCACCCTGGGTAGAGTGCCGTGGCATCACAGCTCACAGCAACCTCCAATTCCTGGGCTCAAGCGAGTCTCTTGCCTCCGCCTCCCAAGTAGCTGGGACTAGAGGCACTCGCCACAACGCCCGGCCATTTTTTGGTTGCAGCCGTCATTGTTGTTTGGCGGGTCCAGGCTGGATTCGAACCCGCCAGCTCAGGTGTACGTGGCTGGCGCCTTAGCCCGCTGAGCCACAGGCGCCGAGCCAGAGTTCAATTTCATTTTAAAGGAGCCCATTCCCCTCATTTCTGTCACAGACCTGGCTTGTTTCCTTTGTCGCTACAATTGTCTGTAATCTCGGGCTCACTTGTTTGTTGTCTGAACCTCTCTCCAGAAGGAAAGTTCCTTGAAGGAATGACTGTCATCATCTTTTTCATCACTCTCTATCCAGTGCCCAGAAGAGCCCCACAGACAGAAAGTGCTGGAAAACCCGTGTAGGGTACATAGAGGCATCTGAGCGCTTTGACAGGATCACAGTCCTGTCTCAGGGTGGCAGTTGGGTAGAGAGGTCAAATATTCCATCTTTTTAGAGCCTGGAACATTTTTTTCTTCTTGCTTCCTAATCAGTGGATTCTTGCCCTTCACCAGCGCCCAGGGCACAGAGCATTCAGGCCTGGGTCATGGACATGTGTAGGAGGGATGGGAAACTGAGCCGGCAGCCCAAGTAAAGAATCGGTCTTTGTCTTCGTCTTCACATGCACCTGTCGTTCCAACCGCTTGACAAACATTGTCTCATTCAACCTCCAACCTCTCTGCGGATTTGGTCTTGGGGGTGGGGGGGCGGCAGGGGCTGAGGAAGCGCACTGAGCCACATTCCACACATTCCTGCCTCCTGACGGCTCCTGGTACCATGGCCGCAGAGCCCACGATGTCCAGAAATTCCAGCTGACTCATCTCTGGGCAAACAAGGCCAACAGGAGGGGATGGGGGAACCTCCTGGGGCCTGGTTTCTGTTTCCCTCCAATTCAGAGAGGAAAGTGGGACAGGAGGTGTTTGCCAGGATATGGGCCATTTCTGCCTGAATGATGCTCATGTGTCACTTGAGGCACCAGGGAGTGGTGACAGGTGCAGCACAACATCACGGCAGAAGCCTAATGGGACCTCAGATATGTGGATTTGAGTCCCATCTCCATTCATTATCACCTTCGTAAACCTCCGTGTCCTCATGTGTAAATGGGGGTAGATAATAGCTCCTGTGCAGGACAGTAGCGAGGATGAAGCAAGAAAATGTAAATACCAAAGCTGGGCGGCGCCTGTGGCTCAAAGGAGTAAGGCGCTGACCCTATATGCCGGAGGTGGCGGGTTCAAACCCAGCCCCGGCCGAAAGAAAAAAGAAAAAACCAAGCCCAGTCCCTAGCATGTCAAAGTTGCCTGGCAATGGTGACTCGCGTTAGGACATCACCCTTTTGATGCAATGACGTGAGACTACTTTCCGGGTGTGCAATCATCCCTGGGACAGAGACTGAAAAAATTTGCACAGGGGAAATGTCCATGCCCTGCCTTGGGATTCAGGGTAGAATTTCTCTCTGATTTCCCTGTCAGGCTAAAGTTGTGCAGTGGCTGAGCTTCCCAAGCACTGAGGACTGTAACCACAGTCAGGGAATGAGACCAAACAGAACGGGCAGCTGCCTTTCCGGTCCTTACACTGGGCTCCAGATGGCTCATAACTAGATCCCTGCCAAATTCCTCTCACTCCTCCCCGTAAGACTTGTCTGAGGCCAAAGCATTTCTCAAAAGGGGGAAATACAGTACTTTCGTCACCACCTCACCTCCTCATCATGGGGTCACAAGAGCCCCAGGCCAGGCCCCACCCTCCAGCCATCTTCCCAAGAGGATGTCTCTGGAGATTTTCCCTTGATTCCATCCTGGGACCCTTGAGGAATGCAAAGTCCGGGAATGAGGAGAGGATATCGGATGCAATGTGACGTTGGGCCAGTCACTGGCCTGCCTGCTTTGGTTCTCACTTTCCCCATCTGTGAGACAGGAGGCTGGCTGAGGTCATGCAGTTTCTGGCAGCCTGATCCCAGGGCATTCCGGCTCCCCTGGTGCAGGGAGAGGCACTGGGCAGATTAACACTTGTCCTTCCTCCACAGGAGAGGACTGGGGTTAGCAGGCAAACAGCCCTGGGTTCAAACCCCTACCCCGTCCCCTTGCCGCTCTGTGACCTTAGGCAGGGTGCACACTTTCTCGGAGCAGTTACCCTCTCTGTAAAAGGGGCGTAATCATTGCCACCTCCAGAGTTTTAAGGGTTAAGTGAGTTGATGGAATGTGCAGAACTTGGCGTGGTGTATGACACTCACAGTGTTATGTTTTTATTTTGTTCCCAGAGATACCAGCTCGTTCACCTTCCCTGAACTTCCCACCTCACAAAGTGAGAAACGGAGGCCTAAACAGCAGTTGGTGGGAAGAGAATTCAGACCTTTCCATGTTTCAGCTGCCACACTAGGCCGGCTCCAGAAGGAAGGTGCAGTAACTCAGGGAAAAGTCCCACAGTGTCTACTCCAGTGGCCTTGGGCGGCTCCCAGAGCGTGTGCCAGGAGAGGGCTTGGCCGCTGCACGCTGCCTCTGTGCCCGTCAGCGTGCTTCCAAATGTTTCAGGCAGCAGCAGCCCACAGAGCTTATTCAGGTTCTGTTTCTTTGGATCTTCCTTCCTATGGCTTCTCTTTCTGCTTTCCCCAAACTGGCTATTGTAGCTTTATAAACGAAAAACTACATCTTTTCTCCGTCATCTCTGAAATCACCCCAACCATGGGTCCTTTCTCAGTAGATCGCTGGACATGTCCTGGCTGGCCAGACTTCACAAAGGGAGGGCCAGGACTGCTGGAGCACACTTGTAAACTGTGAATTGCCTGTAGCATTTCATGCTTGGACTTCATTATTTCCCTGGAAAATCGTGGCCTGGGGAGCTCTGGGGACCTAAAGCACCAGATTGGAATGAGGTGTTTCTCCTGAATGCCCGTTACATGTGGCCATCTCACCTGTGTCATCTCAGTCTTCGCTATTCCAAGAAGTAGGTGTTAGTTAGCAGCCCCCTTTTTCAGATGAAAAGGTAAGACTCGAGGAGGTCATGTAACTCATCTGTTAGGACCACACTGGCCCAGCTCAAAAGCCCCGGCTCTTTCCTGACAAACAGAAGGCGGGATGGTCCCCTGTGGTCTGGACTTTTGCTACCATCTGTCTACTGAACCGGGTATCAGGCCATGAGCTTCAGACTGAAACCCGGCCCAGTTGTTGGCCTTGCCTTGGCAAGGAGGAGAGAGTCGAATCAACTCTGGGAGAAGCATCAGCAAAAATGGGTGTACATATGTGTACGTGAGGATAAGTGTGTGAGGGTGTATGTATGTATGTGTGTGTGTGCATGTATGTATACACACATGTGAGGGTGTGTGTTGTGTGAGACTGTGAAGATGTTTGCATGCTCAGGCATGTATGTGGGGCACACACACGTGTGCACGTGTGCAAGGATGAGTGTGTGGAAGGGTGAATATATGCACACCAGTGTGTGTGCACTTGTGTGCTCATGCACGTGTGCATGGCTGGGTGAGGGTGTGTGCTTGTGAGTGAAGCAGGGAAAGGATGGATGATGGGGGTGGGAATGCTGTGATCCCGACCAGATGGATTCTTTTGTTTTTTAAGACCTCCTTGGTGTTGAGTACCAGGCGTTTCCCAGCACCAGTGACAGATCTTTTAAAAAATGTATTTATCCTCTCATATAGTCAAAGGGCAGCGTTCAAGCACACAGGGGGTTCATTTTTCTGGAGGACCAGACCTGCTTTCACCTGGGCTTCACAGGAAAGGTTTACCTTGGCTGTGGGCACCTTGGCAGGCCCAGTGTCCCAGGCCAGACGGTGCCCTGGGCCCACTCCTCAGGGAGTGGCTCTCTACCATCTCAGGGCAAGATTAACTTCCCTGGCACCGGCTTTGTTTTGGCTCATTAAAGAGGAGCAGCTGCTGAGAGCGAAGGCCTCTCCCTCCACCCTTGGGCCTGATTCTGCTGAAACACTTGATTTAAGCTTCTCGCTTCGCTTTCCCTGGCTGGGTGTCCTAGGCAGAAGGGGAAATACCTAGGGCTTGGGCTACTTTGTCTGTTAAGGTTTGAGAGAAGGATTTGGTTTCCGCAGTGAGCGGCTCTGGCCAGAGCAGCCGTGTTTTTGTTTACTGCATGTTTGTTACTGAGGGTGGGGTAATGCTGAGAACTCTGTGGTGGGAAGCAAGAGAGTGGAATCTGAGACCTGTGCAGATAAAGATACAAAAAACATTTTTTGTATGTATCTTGCCACCGGAAAGCCTCTGTGTTCATTTAAATGAGTTTTTTGGTTGTTATTTTCTTAATTCGTTCCACCCTCCACTCCTACTTCTCGCCCCAAACCCCTGCTGTCATTTACATATTGCTTCTCAAGCATGGTAAAGACCATGATGCCTTAGCTCTGAAACAAATCCCACTCTGAAACATGCCCACTCAGCCTGCTCGGGCCTTGTCAGGGTCCACTAGACTGCAAGCTTGCTGAGGGCAAGGCTGATATCTCTCTTAAGGCTATTACTGCCCTAATGTCTGGCTCAGTGCCGGCTGCCTAGTGAGTAATCAGCCTCATGCATATTTTTCAGATGAGTAAAGGCTGAGGTAAGTCAGTCACTGCTGCGGTAGGTGCACAGCCCTTGGTAGATGACCTGAATCCAAAGATCCTTTGGATTATTGAGCCAAAATTACGTTGAGCCAAAATCTACTTCCCTCTGAATGCCATTCTCTGAAACAACACAGATTAGGTGTACCATGAAAACCCTGAACCTACATAAGAGGGGGACATTATAGTCCTCCAAAGACCTGGATCCAACCTGAATGGACCTCCCATAACCATTCACATAATTCCCATCACATAGATGCAAGATCCTTCACTCCATGGTCACCTTGGTCTGGACACCCATGATTTTTCAATGTCCATCTTGAAATACGGTTCGTGAGCCGGATCTGAAATCCTAGATGTAGCCTGGTCAGGGACAAGCATACTGGAGGTGTTAGGAGCGTGTTTCTCAAAAAGATCTGTTGAAGTCCCAACCTCCAGTACCTGTGAATGTGACCTGATTTGGAAATGGGGTCTTTGTGGATATAATCCAGTCAAGATGAGGTCATACTGGATTAGGGTAGATCCTACCTCCAGTGACGGATGCCTTTATAAGGAGAAGACAATTTGGAGATACAGACACTTAGGGGAAGGCCGCCTCCAGAAGGCAGGGGTTGAGACTGGAGTGATGTTCTTATAAGCCAAGCAATGGCAGCTTTCCTAGGAAGCTAAGAGAATGGCATGGGACAAATTCTCCCTCAGATCTATCCTTCTGAAGGAACGAAACCTTGATTTTCAATTTCTGCCTTCCAAAACTATGAGATAATCCATTTTTATTGTTTCAAATCACTCAGTTTGTGGCACTTTGTTAATGACAGCTGTGGACATTAAACGCATATATATTGCGCCCCCTCCTTGACTAGTGCATTAATATAAAACAACGTTCTTTGCAATCACATGGTTGCACCCATAAAAAAACATAAAGGAACAAGGTAGGCTCGGCGCTTGTAGCTCAAGCAGCCAAGGCGCCAGCCACATACACCAGAGCTGGCGGGTTCGAATCCGGCCGGGGCCTGCCAAACAACAATGACACATACAACCAAAAAATAGCCGGGCATTGTGGTGGGCACCTGTAGTCCCAGCTACTTGGGAGGCTGAGGCAAGAGAATCGCTTAAGTCCAGGAGCTGGAGGTTGCTGTGAGCTGTGATGCCACGGCTCTCTCCACAGGGCGACAGCTTGAGGCTCTGTCTCAAAAAAATAAAGAAATAAAAAATAAAGAAACAAGGTAGAAACTACTGAAATTAGAAAAAATGATTGGATACAAGTTAAATACACCAAGATCTAGGTATTCATCTTTTTTTTTTTTTTTTGGTATTTATCTTTACTAGGTAGGCTATTGAGAACCACAATCAAAATATCCTGGGGGTGGTGTCTGTGGCTCAAAGGAGTAGAGCTCCGGCCCCATATGCCAGAGGTGGTGGGTTGAAACCCAGCCCTGGCCAAAAACTGCAAAAAAAAAAAAAAAAATCCTGCTCACAGTATTATCTGAAGCCTTAAACCACGTAGCAATCAACTTGTTTGGGATCTTGATAAAGAACACTACACAATTTTACTGGGGAAATTTTAAAAGAGATTTGAATAAAATAAGCATTGTCAAACAGGAAAATTAAATTTATTTGTATTTATTTATTTTTTATGAAACCATTCAAAATCATGTTGAAGAATACTTGATGACATGAGGACACTCCTGTGACACATTAAGAGAACATATACAGATGTATGAAGTGCATGCAGGGTATAAACTACACATTGAAAAGATATTGAAAGAAATAAAATTTCCCTAAAGACACTACTAGGTTTAATTTGGCTCCAAGGTGACAACAAGCTTTCTTTAGTCAAATGTTCAATGCAGGGTTTTTGTGAGTTTCTGTAAGGACCAACATGTCTCCCTATTACTCATAGAACAAAGCCCAGACTTCTTAACATAGGCTTCAAGGCACTCAGTGAATCTGGCCTTCTGACCACCTCTGAATCTTTCATTGTTCACAGGCCTCAGCCACAGACGCCATTTTTTTTTTTTTTTTGACACAGAGTCTCACTTTATCACCCCGGGTAGAGTGCTGTGGCATTATAGCTCACAGCAACCTCAAACTCTTGGGCTCAACTGATCCTCTTGCCTCAGCCTCCCAAGTATCAGGGACTACAGGTGCCCACCACAACAGCTGGCTATGTTTAGGGACTGGGTCTTGCTCTTGCTCAGGCTGGTCTTGAACTCCTGGGCTCAGGCAATCCATCCACCTTGGATTTCTTTAGCACCAAATTAATTTGCTGATTCATTATGATTACAATCAAAACCCCGGCATGATTTGTTGATTTTTTAAAAATCTGTATTCAATGGATGAGAGAAAATGATAAAGATATTTCTGAAATAGAGGGATGAGATGGGGTTGGGAGAATCCTTCCCAACCTGTCCTACCAGATATTAGAACACACTCACTAAAAATACTTGAGTATACTAGAAAATAAACCATAAACCTACAGATGCCATTCAATGCCTGTTACCTCCTTCCAGAAACAAACTCAGATGAGGTGAGATGGGAAAGGCAGGACCTAAGGAAGAAAAACCGTAATACTGAGAATTTGGGGGGTACTTAGGTGCTCACACAGATTAAAGGGAATCCCCTTGTTAACAATCTACAACAAGGAGTGTCACCCTCACCCGGAGAGGTCCTGCTTTAAAACTCCACCAAGCTACTTTCTTGGTGGGAAGGAAGCCTGAGCCCTGTGTCTGCAAATGACAGTGAGCTCACATCTGCGGATCTCACTGACGTTCCTTTGGCTAGTTCTGGCACTTGATGTGCTCTCTGGGAGGGGGTTTAGTGGACAACTTTTTCTCAGTCCAGTTATTTCCACTTCCAGAAACAAATTATGTTGAGGAAGCAACCTGAATTTGCAGACATATTCTCAGTTTCATCAGAAGTTTGTTGAGCACCTCTGATGTGCCAAGCTCTGTGCCAGGCCACAGAGGTCCCTGAAGGTTCACAAAGGCTGTGTGTGCCTTGCACAGGATGGATTTGAACCAGCTTGTGATGAAGCTGGTCCACAGACTTGCTGAGGAAGGGCCCAGCCAAGTAGTCACACGCCACTAAACACAGCTTGGCTTTTCTCACTTCTTTATATGAGAATGTCCAGATAATCTATAAACACAATCATTTTTAGTGAATAAGGAGGAATAACTTAAAATGTTAATTATACTTAAGGGCATTTTAGGGAGACTTTTTTTTTTTTTTGAGACTCTGTCTCACTTTGTCACCCTTGGTAGAGTGCTGTGGCATCACAGCTCACAGCAACCTCCAACTCCTGGGCTTAGGCGATTCTCTTACCTCAGCCTCCCGAGTACCTGGGAGTACAGGTGCCCACCACAACGCCCAGCTATTTTTTGTTGCAGTTTGGCCAGGGCCAGATTTGAACCTGCCACTCTCAGTATATTGGGCTGGTGCCCTACCCACTCAACCAGAGGTGCTGCCTTTTTTTTTTTTTTTTTTTTTTTACCACAGTGTAGTTATAGGGGAGGCCAAATCCCAGATGCAGAAGTCTGGGGCAAAGCCAGGATTAGGACCAGTGAGATGAGAGAACACCAGTGCTCAAGTCAGAGAGGAGATTGTGCAAGGAGCTGGCAAATGTGGCTGGATTTTCCAGGCCACTGGAGGGAGATTGCATTAGCGGACTGGCCTGCTTCAGTGGATGGTGACTCTAGACACACATAATCACCTGGGGTGCTTTAAAATAAAAATCTATGCCCAGATTTTAGGCCAGCCCAATTAAATCAGACTCTCTGAGGGAGACACTGGGGCGTTCAGGCATCTGTGTGTCGTGGCGAACCTCTGCAGGTGATTCCAATGAGAAAGCAAGTCTGAGAACGTAGCTCCAGCCAGCAGTAAATTTGCTAAATCTTTCTTAATTGTACCCAACCTGGTGCAAATAAAATCACATATACATGTACATAAACACATAAACTCTGGTCAATATTGCAATTAAAAAAAATGTCTTTGGCCTATAAGGTCGGACAATGAAGTTTGCAAACTCATCCTAGAAAAAGTGCTAAGTACCTCATTGCTGAACATCACTACGGCCGCCTTCACAGTGCTCCCCTGGGGAAGCTGTGCACCGACACCTGTACCTGGGCCACTCTTCAAAACAATTTTGGAATTCTTTCCTGGAATGGCCATTAGAGCTTTTGTCGTACAAGAGCTGACAAGTTCCTGAACTCATCCTGGAAAAAGAGCTCTGAAGGGTGAACTAGGCTCTGGCATCAGTGATGCACAGCTTCCCAGGGGAGTGCTTTAAAAGCAACCCTAGTGGGCGGCGCCTGTGGCTCAGTGAGTAGGGCACCAGCCCCATATGCCAGAGGTGGCGGGTTCAAACCCAGCCCCGGCCAAAAACTGCAAAAAAAATAAAAAAATAAAAAAATAAAAGCAACCCTAGTGATGTTCCGTAATGAGATGTATAGCACTATTTCTAGGATGAGTTCATGAACTTCATTGTCAACCTCTTATCAGCTGTCAGCTATCTCCATTGATGAGGAAGCTGTGTGTGGAAGACAATTGGGATGATAATTCAACCTTAGGCTAATCTCTAGGTCTATCCACAGGCTTGACTCGATTCTTTCTCAGAAACAAACAAAATAACAACCCATTATTGATTTCTTTTCAGATTCTGGAGATGAAGAATAAACTAGGGCTTCCTTGTCTTACAAAGTTAGTGTCTCTGTTGTTGCTCTCTCGGTTGTCTTTATCTGGTTTCCTTTGTCTAAAGGTAGTTACATCTGAGACCCTTTCCGTGAAGGCCTCTCTCAGCTAGTCTCTTGGCTGTGAGTCTCAGCAGGGTTGAGAGGGTCACGCTCCTACTTCCTTTAGGGTTTGCCTACTGAGGGTGGAGATGAGGAAGCCCACAGGCTTTTTCTAGAAGTTTCTATTCTTCTCAGAGGCTTGCTCTAATAGAGGGCAGGGTCATGGTTCTGACTTAGCCATTTTCTTGCTGAAGCTAATCAGTCTGACACGTTTCAACTTTGGAGTCCTAGTTTGATGCTTCCAATGTGAGCTGGCCAGCATGTGGTATATCCCAAGGGAAAAAAGCATCATAAGGTTTGCGGATGGGGCTTTACTCTCTGTGTAATAAACAAACCTATGCCCAGATCAGAATGAAGACACTGAGAAGAGACCACCCAACACTTTTCAGAAGATCCAACCCTGCCCTGTCCCTAGTGACTCTTATTTAACCCATCACCAAGTTGTTCCCTCCAGGGAAAAGCCTGCCGGGAGTTCTGGTCCTAAGGAAAGCCCTACTCTGAGAAAGAAGCCGGGCAGCTGCTGCTGTCATGGGAGAAGCTAGACTAGGAGATAGACTAGGGACAAGGCAGGCCTCTGTAAAAATCTTCTAAGGAGGGAAGGGGAAAAAAAATAAAGATTCCTCATTTACATTGAGAATAAACTTCCTGTCCTATTAAACAATGAGGCATTCAAAATCTGCCCGAGTAAAAGTCCTCTGATGCAATGAGAGGGTGAGCAATTTCATGTCAGGCTGTTGTTATGGGATTTATACATGTCCTAGCCAGGGCTTGAGGTGAAAATCAGAGCCAAAAACAATAGCCCTAAACCCCACATGCACAGAAACCTCATTCCAGTGGAGTTTCCTTAAAAGAGCACGGCAGACTTTTCACAAACAAAGTGACTTCAAAGGTAGGCTTGCATCACTAGGCTCCCCGACTTGACACTTCCCTTTAGCCCAGACCTGGCCCCTCTGTCTCTTGGTTTACTTTATGAGGTTCTCACACACATTGCAAAGCAATTATCTGAGCGCAGAGGCCAACAGGAAAGCAATGGTAACTAAGTACTTCCTTTGTCAAGCACCGATGCTAGCCACTGCAGTGGTGATGACGCTGGCCACTGCGATGGTGATAGGTGTACCAGGCAACTCAGCACACAATGACATGACATCCCCCTTGCACCTCCCCTAACACCCAACGCTCTCAGAGTGAAATCCCCAGGGAGGAGGAGGCCAGTGGGATGGAGGAACGGGGGAATTTTCTTACATCACTTGACGTGCTTGCTTTCACTCACAAAATCCTGAGTCATAACTGAAGCCGTATTGCCTCAGGTCTCTGGCTGAAACCAGAGGTTATAGGTTTGGGAAGCTGAGTCTATCGGCTGACTCTTGCTCAGTTCACCGGAGGAAATGTGTATTATTATTTCAGTTGACTCTCTTCAAGCTGAAGTGCCTTCTGACTGAAGAGATTACGTGAGGAAAGTGGCTCTGTAGTAGATCTTAGTAAGCTGATGCCACGCTAGTGAACAATATTTGACATTCGGTGAGTTTACAAAAAGGGCAGTCTCTCTGTTTGTTTAAACCAAGATTAAATGAAAGGAAAAGTTTTTCTTTCCCATCCCAAGACAAATGCGAAACACATGTTTTCCCTTTTGACTTTGTAAGTACAAGGCTCAAACAGTTCTCCCCCACCCCCCTCAGCTGTGAGTTTTTAAGGATTGCAGAATATTTCCTCTCTCTGGTGGCCAAAGCCAATATGAGCCTTTTTATTTCCAGACAGTGGAGCTGGTGGTAATAGCCCAGTTGATTCTAGCTAATTGTGTGGGGGTTCCTGGGTCTACTGTTTTGTGGGTATGTAGGGTGGCAAGACCTACGACAAGGAATCCCAGACCTGGCTTCAAGTCTTTGAAAGGCCTTTGCCCATGTGACCTCAATAAGTCTCGCTTTCCTCCTCAGCAAAATGAAATTGGTTGAATCTTAAACGTCGTGGGTAATTTCCAACTCCTGAAAGAAAGTTTGTTCAGGTTGGTTTTTCTGGCATGTGGGGGACGTTCCTCATTGAGGGCACCCTTAGTGTGGGTTCAAGGCTGGGTTCAAGCTTGCGAGTGGGAGCCCTCAGTCAAGGAGGCTGCCCTGACATTGACTCATCGTGACCTTGAACAACTCATTTCCCCTCTTTGTGAGTCCTTCTTATCTGAGAGAGGAGGTTTGGAGGTTTGAAAGTCTTGCCCTTGACATAGCAGTTCAGACAGCTTGAATGAAACTAGGGTGTAAAGTACTTTGAGTTCCTTGGAATGAAAAGATCATTCATCTTGGAAGATAAGTTAAAAAAGATGTTTGCTCATAAATATTTTTTGGATTATCTCAAGAATAAAGTAAAGAAAATCAATATTCTCTACTAGTTCAGGGAATATAAGCACAAGATGATGGACTCGAGTTGTAAAACTGAGGACTTTCTCACCTCTATATTGCCAAAACAATGTTGCTAGTAGATGGCTTTGATCATGTTGCTATGCTGCTCAGAAACCGTCAAGATCCCACTTGCCTCCAGGATTCAGTCCAATCTGACATTCAATTCCCATTATGACGTGGCTTCAACTTGCATTATTTACTACCTCTCCTACATAAAATCCTGGAATTCACTGGACTCTCCACAGTGATGTTAGAATTATCCCTCTAATATCTCCTTACAAGTGGGTGGCCCACCTCTGATTGGATGCAGTGGTAGGGAGAAGCCTCCAACACGTAAAGCAATCCGACTTCTTCCTAATCACTCCTCAATATTAGAAACTTCTTTCATAAATACATATATCATTCTTCCCTCCCTCCCTCTTTTGCTTCTTCCCTTCTTCCCTCCTTCCCTCCCTCCCTTCCTTCCTTCCCTCCTTTCTTGACAGTGTCTTGCTATGTTGCCCAGACTTGAAATCCTGCCCTCAAGTGAACCTCCTGCCTCAGCCTCTAGAGTAGCTGGGACTACAGTCGTGTGCCACTATACCCAGCTTTCTTCCCTATATTGAGTCAAAATCTGCTTCATCATAAATCCCAACCCAAGGTCCCATTGGAGCTACCCCAGTTCACTTTCATTCCTCTTCCTCAGTGTTGGAAGACAGCTATCACGTCATCCCTGAGAAAGCTCTCTTCCAGGCTAAACAACTATAACATCTTTAACAGATCTTCATTGACTCCATTTCAGATTCCTAAATGTTGTTGTTGTTGTTACCTTTCCATGGATGTACTTCAAGCAGTCACTGTCTCTTTTTAAAAAGTGACACTTTGAACTAAATGCACATGTGGACTGATGGGTGGCACTAGAATCTCCTTTGTTTCAATTATAGTTTAGGTAAGAGATACCATATAATACTTAAGTGGCTTAAAGAAAATAAAACATTTTTTCTCCCTCTGCCTGCGTGAGCAATCCAGGTTAGCAAGTGGTTCTTGTCCCTGTGGTCATTCAGCCGCCCAGGTTCCTTCCAACTGGGGTTCTGCTATTCCATGGGATGTTCTGGTACGAGTTGGGTTGCTGCTAAGTCTCCGAAGTGGCCAGCATGAAAAGCAAAGAGCATGAGGAAGGGGTCTGCCCACCTCTTAAGGCCCCCAGTTCCACTCATAAGAACTCAGTCCCATGGGTATATTTGACTCCAAAGGAAGTTGGTACAGCCAGACAGCCTGGAAAAAGGGGAGAATGGAAGTTGGGAGCCATAAAAGGGACCAGCCTCATTGGTCTTTCAGTTCAAAGAACCCATCAAGCTCCTTCCGGACTCGGGACTGATGCCCTCACTGTCCTGCTTGGATCGTTCTGCCTCCCTGACTCTCCGTCCTCTACTTATAGACTCAGCACAAATGCCACTTCCTCAGAGAGGCCTGCCCTGACCCCTTGATGAAAATCAGGTCCCTCGTCACCCTTTCCCACTTTTATTTGTCTCCTTCCAGAACCCTGTCACAAGATTTAGTGATTTCCTGTGTTTGTTTACTTTTTCTGGTGTTTGTTTCTCTCCCTGGTAATACTTAACTACAGGCGGTGTCCGGGTAGGTGCCCTGCCTTGTTCTTCATGTGTGCCTGACACATACTGAGGGGCTACATACGAACATATTGACTCGGTATATTTACTAAATGTAGCCTTTTTGCCAAGCATATTACATTGTTGGGTCCTATTGGGGTAAACTAGAAGCCTTCTGTCTCTTTTCCCATCAACTGTGGGTGAGACATATTTCTTCATCTGCTTTTCGAGAGCTTGGTTTTTTGAGCCCCGATAAAGTATTTCACATTGAGATACATTACATGTCTCAGCCCCTTGTTTTTGTCTGTCCTTCTAGCTCCAAAAGATCTTTTTTGATATATCAATGAATACATTTTATTCCTCCTTTCCAGTATCGTATTATCTGAAACTCAGATAGCTGTGCCCTGTGTGTTTCTTTATGTCACTGGCAAACAGGAATGAAGATGGAAAAAAGACATGGCCCAAGCAGAGCCCTGTCATTGTACAGAAGCCACCCTCTATCCTGCCATCCATCCACCATTAGCTCTCTTTGGGGATGAATCTTAACTTATCCAGTCTACAGGCTTTCCAAGAAGATCACTATGCAGCCATGAAAAAGATGTAGCCATATATCTTTTATGTTTACATGGATGGAACTAAAACATATTCTTTTTAGTAAAGTATCTCAAGAATGGAAAAAAAGTGTCCAGTATACTCAATACTATTGTGAAACCAATATATAATCACCTACACATTCATAGGAATGATAAAACACAGCTATAATCCAGAAAGAAGGAGGGAAGTGGAAGGAGAGGGCAGGGAAGGGGGGAGGGTGGGAGGAGGAGGGTATTTGGGTGGGACCTCACCTATTAGGCACAATGCAATGATACATTTCAAAACTATTAAGAATAGAATATAAATGTCTTACTACAACAAATAAGTAAGTGAGATGGATGGTTATGTTAATCAGTTTGATGTAAGCACATTGTACATCAAATCAGCACATTGTACCCCATAAATGCATAAATGTACACAGTTATGATTTATTAAAAAAAATAAAAAGGGGGAAACTCACACCTCAAAAAAAAAAATCACAGAGCCTATGTCAGATACCTTGCTGAGATGAAAGGCATCAGTGACCCGAGGCCTCCCATGCTACTCTCGCATAGGACCACAGAAACTTCACATTTGAAAAGAGCGAAGTCCACCCTATCGCCAGAATCCCTTCGACAACACCCTCTAGTTTACTAGTCTCGTAACCTTATTAAAAAACAGGAAATGACTAGTTCTCAAGTGAACCCATGCTTGACTCTCAACAATTATTGTTCTCTCATAAATGCTTACAAACCTTTAATTCATCATTTGTTCTGAAACTCTTCCAGGATCTCCTTTCTGGAAATCCTGCCACACTGGTCTATTTTCTGTCAATAAACCCTCCTCCATCTTCACACTTGTGGGCGGTCACTTCTCTGTTCCTCCTAGTAGGAAATGCTCTTTCTGCACAACTCTAAACTGTCCAATTCCTCAAGATCCAGCTCAAAAAGTTATCCTCTCTATGAAGCTTTCCCTCACCCTGCCAGACCTTGCTGCTCTGAGTCCTGCAGCATTTGACAACTCAATTCCTCTTCGGGGCTTGTTGCTGCTGCCTGGGATGCACCATCTCAATGGCCCAGGCCTTCCTCTCAGGGTACCCACCTGGGGCTTTGTACTGAACCCTCTCCCAGTAAGGTATATGCATTGAGTTAACCACTGAAAATCAGTATCAACTGATGCTCATTCAGGCCCTGGTAGTCCCTCATGAAAACTTCACCCAAAACTGTTGTTTAAGGGCCTAATGAGGCTGTCTTCAAACCTGTTTGGGAAATTTAAAAATATTTTTGTTTTTTTAAGTAAAAAATTATATTTGCTACCTTGTGTGTGACCATAAAAAGAAAAAAAGTAAAATATGATAAAAACCTAGAGAAGCTGCAGAATTATTGGATTTTTTGTCTTATTTATTTTTCAGAAGCATATTTAGATTTATAAAGGTTTCAAATACTTCTCCTTTACCTACTTTATTTCCATACAACTTTGGAAGAATAAGTCAATGTAATAAAGCAAAGTTCACCTGCATTTAACTCCCCCCAGAAACATTGGTATCTGGCAGAGGTACTGACGCCACACCATGCCGTATTTGAGAGGAAGAAGTTAGCTGTATTAGGTCATTGAGTCCAATTCCTTCCAATTGCAAATAAAACCTTTGTATGAGGGAGGGGACTCAGAAAGTGATGGGTCTGTATTGCTGGAGTCCCCCATCCCATGCCATAGCATTCACAGATGAAGCCCGCTCCTCTTCCCAGTTTCCCAGGCCAGCCACCTCCTTCAGAAAGTTCCAGAGAAAAATTTTCCTATCAAAATGCTGATGACTCTATTTGAAAAATGTCTCATTATAAAATCCCTCTCTGCAGCTTGCTTTCTGAGCTTTAATAAATCCTGGATTAGTATGAAAACCACCCAGGCACTGACTCTCCACATTACCCGACAAACTGTCTGGAGTTGGCTTCTTCTTCATGAGTAACTTCCCCAAAGATTTGGAAAATTGCCCAGTGCCAGGAACTTGGGACCACCAGATAAAACTTCTCAGGGCAGGAAAAGAAAAAAATTCATTATAATGTCAGTCCCCAAAGCTGGCACTGACCTCTCCCCCATTGTTTCTTTCTTGCTCATAGCAAGTCACCCATGTTCCCCTTTTTTTGACTAAGGATGGAATGTGGGTTCCCAGCTTTACACATCAAATTTACAATGTACTCTTAGCTTTGCTCTTTCTTACAATGTCTCTGTGATAGGACATTCCAAGATCAGAAGGAAGCCTCTTTTTTAGTTATTTCCATTCAGGGCTTCACTGTCTTTAAATGTGTCCATCCAGATTTCTAGGAAATTGCAGCGCTACAGCTGTTCTCTCAAAAGGGCCACATTAAAGTTTCCAATCTCAACACTTTTGCTGGCTTGCACTTCATGTGAGCTCAGGGCCACTTTCACAGTTTCCAAAGTGTCTTTCCAGCCTCCACCTTTCCTTCCCTCATTTCCTTCTGCTTTTCTTTCCCTCTTGAGTGAGCCTCCAAGAGATGCGTGCCTCCACCTTACTAGAGCAAGGTGCCCCTGTGGCCCCCTTAGCAGGACTTAGGCTGAGGCATGATGGTGACTTTGTAGCACCATCAAAAGACAGAGCTGAAGGGCGGCGCCTGTGGCTCAAAGGAGTAGGGTGCCAGCCCCATATGCCGGAGGTGGTGGGTTTGGGCCCAGCCCTGGCCAAAAACTGCAAAAAGAAAAAAAAAAGACAGAGATGGCATAATGGCAGTAATTGCCAGACTTAACCATTCGGGTTGGCACAGGTCATAAGGTTAAAGCAGTTGGAGGAGCTGAATGTCCAGAAACCATCTGATTTGTAAATGTGTCTTCCCAGCTACAAAATGGTAAATGAAATCTACTTGAACTGCAGAGAAAAATTTGATTTTTTTTTTTTTTTTTTTTTGAGGCAGAGGCTCACTCTGTTGCCCTGGGCAGCAATGCCACGGTGTCATAGCTCACAGCAACCTCAACCTCTTGGGCTCAAGGGATCCTCTTGCCTCATCCTCCTGAGTAGCTGGG
This sequence comes from Perodicticus potto, assembly GCA_963574655.1. Taxonomy (NCBI): domain Eukaryota; kingdom Metazoa; phylum Chordata; class Mammalia; order Primates; family Lorisidae; genus Perodicticus; species Perodicticus potto. The sequence goes on along the minus strand of CAUYRH010009644.1, from coordinate 20,870 downwards.
ATTAAAGGTGTCCTGCCACATGCCCGGTTAGTTTTTCTATTTTTAGCAGACACAGGGTCTACTCAGGGTCTTTCTCAGGCTGGTCTTGAACTCCTGAGCCTAACCCATGTCAGCTTCCCCAAGTTGTAGGATTATAGGCATGAGCTGTCTATTTTTTAAAATTGTAGTAAAAAATACATTACAAATGCAAACAATATGACCTAATCATTTGTACCCTCATATTAATCTGAAACTAAAATATATATATACATTATATACGATTTACCATTTTAACCATTTTTACTTGTACAGTTCAGTGGTATTAAGTACATTAACGGTGTCATGGCAACCATGACTGCCATCCATGTCCAGAACTCTTTTCATATTATAAAACCAAAAGTCTGTACCCTTAAATACTAACTCTGCCCCTCTCCTCCCGGCCCCTTTTGTACAAGGACATCAAAGAGCCTTTTGATGGGCTCATTTCACTTGGCATAATAGTTCATCCATGTTATAGCATGTAACAGAATTTTCTTCCTTTTTAAGGCTGAATAGCATTCCACTATTTGGCTAGAACACATTTTTTATTTTTTTGAGATAGACTCTCACTTTGTCACCCTCAGTAGAGAGCCATGGCATCATAGCTCATAGCAATCTCGAACTCTTGGGCTCAAGCAATTCTCTTGCATCAGCCTCCCAAGTAGTTGAGACTACGGGCGCCTGCCACAACACCCAGCTATTTTTAGAGACGGGGTCTTGCTCTTGGTCTGGCTGGTCGCCAACTCATGAGCTCAGGTAACCCACATGCCTCAGCCTTTCAGAGTGCTAGGATTATAGGTGTGACCCACCATGCCTGACCTAGAACACATTTTGGTCAGGCATCCATTCATTGTCAATTGATTCTTATTTTTTAAAAATAGTACATGCCAATCCCATCTATCACTAGAAATATGAACAGAACCTTCTCTGAGAAAGATAGATGAAATCATCTATGAAAAAAATCATTTTATCATAAGGACATTTGCACTAGACTGTTGATTGCAGCTCATTTACAAATGCCAAAATGTGGAAACAACCTAAAAATTAATCCATGAATGGATTAATAAACTCTGGTACATGTGTACCATGGAATACTATTCAGCCATTAAAAAGATGGAGACTTTACATCTTTTGTATCAAGCTGGATGGAGTTTAAAAGCATGTCTTAGTAAAGTATCACAAGAATGGAGAAGCAAGAATCCAATGTACTCAATACTAATATGAAGCCAGTAGATGATCTAATACACGCCCACATAAGAGAAAAACTCAAATCAATTCAAAGTGGGGGGCAAGGGAATGTGGGAGCAGCGAGAAGAACGGGTGTGCTCCCACTTAATGGACACAATGTTAGGGTGTATGGCACACCTCTTGTGGGCAGGACGAAATTATAAGATTGATTTTACCTACCAAATGCAAACATTGTAACCTAATTCTTTGTACCATCAATTAATCTGAAACAATAAAAAAAAAAAAGAATATTCCTAACACAAAGAAATGTTAAAAGTCTGAGGCGATGGATACCCTAATTACCTGATTTGATTAGTTCACATTGTATGCTTCTATCAGCATGTACCTTATAAAGATATACAACCATTACGTACACATAATAATTAAAAATTTTAAAACAGAAAAAAAAAAATGAAAATAGTATATGCCAGGAGCTCTGCACAAGGGGCGCTGGTGAGGTGTGCATGGGCCAGAGTGTGTAGGTCTTGTGGATTATGGGAAGGCTTCTCGTCTTGACCCTGAGGCACTGGGGAGCTTCTGGAAGTTTTAGGCAGGGGATAATCCTGGTCATGCTTATACTCTTGGCCAGGGGGAGAACGTGTAGTGGGGACCAGACCTAGAGGCAGGGAATCTGGTCAGGAAGCTGTTGAGTAAGCTAGGCAGGAGATAAGGATGCCCTGAAATCTATTTTAGGAGAGAAAGATGGGTTTGGAGGGAGAGAGCGAATTCAACTGATATATACCTCATTTCAAATGATTTCACATCGTCCTCACTTATAAAGAATTATTATCCTCATTTTACAGGTGAATTTCAGGGGAGCTGAATTTCTCACCCAAGCTTAGACAGCTAGGAAGTGGTCCTGAGGGGCGTGGGCTACTGGAATATCCTGCCCTTGCTATCTCATTGCTTCTTAGCAAAAATAGACCCCCTAGAAGGACTTAGATGAGACTTGGGGTAGTGAGTTTAACTGTGGGAGAAAGGTCTAGATTCAAGTCACAAATGGTATTCCAGGAGAGCAGGCCTGAGTGGGCTCTGGCCTCAGGGAGTCCCTGGGAGGTGGCAGGGATGGCGTGAGAAGGTTAGGATAGTAGGCAGCAGGAACGTAGACAGACCCCAAATCCAAATGTTGACGACTTTGCAGTTCCTTTAACTGATCTGTATGTGAGTGCTGTACCATCCTGAGTTGTGGCTATTGCCTACTTAAGTCACCTCTAGGGAAAGATTGCTAGTCTGGTCCTTGGCACTCCCTGCTCCCCAAACTTCAACCCTTCCTTCAAAGGAGTCTCTTTGGAATCTAAATGAGGTGGTAACCTTCAAACAGCTGACAGACAGTTGGTTGGAAAAGCTGAATAGTTCCCTGTCCCGATGCCTTGTCATTCCCCCAAGACTAGAAGGGAAGACTCAGACAAAATTAGAACTAGTTTTCAAAATACTCGAAACAGAGAGAGATTTGATCTTAGTTTGAGGGTTAAAGAAAAATTTCATTTTATCCATTTGGTTGCTTGGTACTGCATCTTAAATTTTAAATAGCTCCTGCCTGCAGTGGCTAAGAGGGGACCTAGGACCAGTGACTGTAGGAAGCGGGGAAAAGGTATTTTAAAGGAAAAAACAATAAAGGCATTGGGTAAATTTGGGGGCTCAAGTTAGTGAGTTTTGGTTTCTAAAAAAAAAGCCCAATTCGACTTAGCAATTGCGATATACCCAATTTTCTGGTAGCAAAACTCAAGTTAGAACATTGGACAAGAAACGACTCAGTTGCATGCAAACTCCAGAAGATACTTATTGTGGAAATGAATGTGCATATGAAAGCAATTCCCAGAGAAGGCCCTGATCCCTCCTCCTGACTTCCTCACCTGAAAATGGTCAAAACAGCTCAGGGAAGAGTGAGGATCAATGCAGCCGTGTTTCTTGTGACTTGATTTTTTTTCCCCAGAGATGGGTATCTTTCTCTGACTTTCCCTTTTGAATATTGTTTTCTGTTTCTGCCTCTTTAATTAGAAACAGAAATTCTATTAACGAGGAGGGAAAAAGAGAAAGTCTTTTTAAGCCAAATTCCTTGGGCTCCTGAGAGATTTTGAGGTTAGGTCAGCATCTCTCTGTGCTGTTTACCTCTCTGGCTGTTGACGGGATGGCATGTGACTTGGCCAAAGACTGTAGCTGGCCATGGCAAGGACCACTGTCTTTGCTTCCTAACACTTTACCAGGTAAATTTTTTAAAAAATATTATTATATTTGCAACACCTATCAAAAGAAAGAGAAAGCAGCCATGCCAAGGTACAATTAGAGGGCCACTGTGCTGTGTCAAGGACTCTAGGTTTCCTGTTGACTAGCCTACATTTTTCTTTGTACCAAGATTCACTCCCTTGCCACCACCCTAAACCCTGCCCCTAGGAAAACTGAACAATTTGAAGCCCTTTGAAGTAAAAAGTCACACTGCATTTGTAGGCTAAAACACTTTTCTTCAGGTTACTTAAAAGAAATTGTATTTAGTCCATTTTTAGGGCAGCTCTTTGAGTTAGGGAAATAAGGCATTTAATAAATCAGCAGCCCCACATATGACCCAATTTCATCAATCATAAGTGTTTCCAAACTGGACTGGGCCTGTACCTAGAAGTAGACTAAGAAAATGGCTTGAATCAAGTTAATACCTTTCTATGGTAGAATATTCACAAGGTATAGTTAATTGGAAAAAGACAGAGAATATATATATGTATATATATAGAAAGAAAGAAGTTAGAACATTGGACATATATATATAGAGAGAATATATATATACACATACGTAGAGAGAGAGAGAGAGAAAAAGTCCGTTAATGCTTTCATACACACACACACACACACACACACACACACAAACAACATACACTAAAATGGCTGATGGAAATTCAGGTAATTTTTTTTTTCTTTACGGTCTTCTTATTTTTTCCAAAATTTCTATCATAAGCGTATATTTTACTCATGGTGGTTAAAAGCACAGACTTTGGAGCCAAGACTGCCTGGTTCAAATTCTGGCTTTACCACTTCCTGTGGTAAATTAAGCAAATTACATTGTTTCTCTGGGCTTTAGTTTCCTCATATAAAATCAGGATAAGGACTGTACCTACCTCAAAGGGTTGTTATCAGAACTAAAGAGATAATACAGTATGTATAAAGTGCCTTGAACACATCTAGCACACGGTAACCCCTAAGTGTTTGTTAAAGGGAGAAAATACTAAATTTTAATATAGTCAAATTGTGACATGTGTTGCTGAATAGAAGATGCATATTTCTACCCCGAGGCCTATGTTTGTTCTCAACTAATAGAGTTAGGGTGGATACATGACATTTGGTGGGTGGCTAAAATTCTTGAAATTGTTTGCTAGGTCACAACAAAAGAGAAGATATTTCCCAAGGATATACTGTGAATTCCCCCCACCCCAATCTGGTCATAGATGTATTATGGCAAGACTAATTCTCTCCTAAACCACAGGTTATACTGTCACAATTTGATTAAGGACATTCACAGAACTGGAAGGACACTTGACCTTTGGTAAATTATGCCCCCTTGCCTGGGAGTTGAAATGCCTTGGGAAAACCTGGGTTCGGTGAGACGTGCTTCACCTCGCGTCACGTAGGCCTGGGAGGAGCAGAGGGAAATGAGAACCGGCTTTGTGGTGAATAGTCAAATAATTGTGAAATTGTTAATGACTGATAGAAAAATATGAAGGCGGTAATGATGAGGCAGAAAGAGCTCTGATCTTTTCCCATTATTAAGAGAGTTTCCACACAAAAGCAAATCCATAGTTTACAAAAACTCTTGTGTTGTAGAAAGTGAAAAACATATTTTAAGTTGTTTTGAAGAAAAAACATTGAGTTGTTTTTTCATTATATTAAAAAAAATGTGGGTAAGATGTAGCTCAAGAACTGACAGAAACAAGGGAGGGAGAAGGGGGGTCTTCTGCCCAGGGGAGAGAAAAGATGGCCCTGAAAATCATATAAAATCACCACTGATGCTGTTTGCTTTCAGCCAATGGAAAAATATTCTGCAAAAAGGAAATTCCAGATCACTTGTTTACCCAGCTGTCTGTACAAAGTGAATTATTCATGATTAAATGTGAATAATAAACCTATGCAAATATTTGTTGTATTCTCAATTTTGTGGAGGTTGGGAGCACCAGGAAATGAAGTCACTTTGAAGTGATTTAGTTAACTATCTCCTTTAGAAGTAAATCAAGAAAATAGATTTTGATTATTATCTATATATATTCCCTAAAAGATCAATGTCAGTTTTCCCCTCTTTAGGAGACTCATGTCCTATTGGAAATGACAATTTAAAGCTTTTCTCTTAGTATCATGACCTTTATATTATTTCCTTAGAAACTAATTGTGAAAGTTGGTTTTTTTTTTCTTGACTTGAGAGCTAAAAAGCTTACAGCAGAAGTTCTTCTATAATGGGAAACCTTAACTGATAAGTTTCCAAGTACCTGCCACTTACTGTAAATTCTTACTTATGAATTTCAGTTATAGGCTTTTGATAAAGGGAATATTACAATAATACTGATACCTGGCAGTTTTAAGCCGTTTATCCTTTTGGTTACAGAACTGATTTAACAGTTGGGTTACAGAAACTGATTTAACAGTTTCCATCAGAAGTGTTATGACTTTTATCTAGAACTATGTTAGATTTTATTTAGTTTATACATTCTATTAGAAGAAACATTTAAAATCTAAGCAACAGCAAGATACTGATAGGCGTTTGTCATCTTACAACTTATATAACTTTACTCTTTACACAGTGTATCATCACTATAATCTCTTAAAGAGTTTATAGCATTCAAATGATTGTTTTATAGACTATAAAATAAATTAATCTTTTTTTTAAGACAGAGTCTCACTCTATTGCCCAGACTAGAGTACCATGGCATCAGCCCAGCTCACAGCAACCTCAAATTCCTGGGTTCAAGCCATCCTCCTGCCTCAGCCTTCGAAGCAGCTGGGACTCCAGACAACCGACAAAACACCTGGCTAATTTTTCTATTTTTTTGTAGAAACAGGGTCTCACTCTTGGTCAGGCTGGTCTTGAACTCCTGACCTCAAGCAATCTGCCTGCTTTGGTCTCCCAGAGTGCTTAGGATTATAGGTGTGACCCACCATGCCTGGCCTTAAATTAATTTCATTAATAAAAACAACTTCCTCCTGAGCCCCATCCTTAAGGCTGAGTTGTTTCTGACTGAAGCCCATGCTTCATTTAACCATAGACCAGCTTTTGATAAATTTTGCTTTTGCTCCAGTAACTCTCATGCTTGGAAGAGGGGCCAGAGGACTCACCCAGTCTCCCCTGATTCCTGGGAATCAGGTCTCTCTAGAACCACTGATGAATGGGCTGGGCCCCACCAGGGAGCTCTCCACCCCTTCTCCAAACTATCCCAAAGTCCAAGCAGAGAGACCCAAATACTGCACCAGACTTAAAGTAGAGTGTCTTAACCCACTGCTTCTACCTCCTGGTTATTAAAAACCCCAGGTGGGAGACAAGTTCAGTATCCACATTTTGCAGCTTAAAAAAAAAAGAGAGGAATATAGACCTAAAAAACTTGTCCAGCAAGAAAAGGAGAATCCAGGTTAAGATTACAATTCAGACTTTGTTGCTAGTGAATTCTCCACATTACAATGCCTTGCACCTCCCTCCCCTAGAAACCAATGAATTGGTATGGCAGTTATGTGGTATGCACAATCCCTACCACCACACTTCATCTGCCATTATGTTTTTCTTCTGCTATAGTCATTTCTGGGGATTTGCAGTGTGAAAATGGACCATATGGAGGAATAAGAGAGCAGAAAGTTATCTAAACTACTCCCCAGGTTTTAGGCAGCACAATGTCAAAATCCACCTAGACTTCCAGAAAACACACCTTGTCTCCAAATTTGCTTGCCACCTAATGCATCCTAAACCCCTTTTCTTTTCTTCTGTGTTGACTGAAGATAACTATGTTCTTTAAAAAACCACAAAACATTACAACTGCATTTTAAGTTTAATTGGTAATGTTAACAAGTGGCAAACTTAGGTCTCAACTAATAGGTGGTAATAACTTTCAATGTTTGGAAAAATATGGTCTATATTTAATAAAACCCCATCAGTGAGTGAAAAATGATTCCATTGTTAACATTTTCACTATCCTGTTTCTCATACAGTCTGCAGCTATCCTAGCAAATTTGTTTCTCACTTTATAAGAACTTGTCTCCATTATGATTTAGTTCAGTGGTTCCCTTCTCATCCTATTAGAGGTATGGAATCATTTCATTATACTGGGAAGTTTCTGAACATGCAATGTAATTAATTCCTTTAATAGTCTCCTCTTTAGGGAAGGTCCATTAGTAGACATCACTATAAATTAACATCTTAGTCCAGGAGAAAAGCTCTTAGGAGTCAACAGTGAAAACAGATACTTAACCACATTCCTTGCGGTTTGAGAATGACATGCATATTCTGGGACCCACAGATAGGCAGAGATAGTTGTCATTCTTAGTAATGCCCTGACCACACCAGTTCTTTAACACAAAGAGATAGTTCTAAATGTTGCAATTTCTTAGAAGAAAGCAATTTGGTCTGTGTGCACCTTGCAGGCAGGGGAATGAAGTGCAATTCTGCCTATGAAGAAAGGCTACTACCAGCCGTTTGAAGCACACTTGAAGACTGCAGGACAAGTTCTTTCTATATGATCTACTGAGGATTGCTTTTCATCCTTGATCTTGCTGAAGGGCAGCAAAGGCATTCTGTTGGAGTTTGAATATTTTCTTTATTATTTTCATATATGTTTTCTAGAAGCCAATGGCTTTGGGTTCAAAATTCTGGCTTTGCTATTTCTAGCTGTGCGACCTTGGGCAAGTGATTTAACTTCTTTGTATCTTAGATGTCTCATTTGAAATTGAGATAACCGGAATACCTGCTTCAGTTGGTGGTGGGGAGGATTGAATCAATGAGGACATGTAGGTGTTTAGTAGACAGCCTGGCCGAGCCACTGATGTTGACTGACACTGTGATTAGCTCTGCTGAGTGGAAGACCCACCATGGGCATGTAGGTCTGTAAATACGAAAGCTGAAAAACTCTGACAAAGCAAAGGAGTGGGTGTCTGGGTCTGGGGAGTGTAGACTGGCTGCAAAAGGATTCAAGAGAACTTCCGGGGGGTAACAGAAATGCTCTATATCTTGATTATAGATAGTGGTGAGCTAAAAAACACTCAAACCAGCCTGGGCAACAGCAAGACCCCATCACTACAAAAAAAGTTTGAAAATTATCTGGGTGTGGTAGTGTGTGCCTATAGTACCAGCTACTTGGGAGGCTGGGGCAAGAGGATCACTTGAACCCAGAAGTTTGGGGTTACGGTGAGCTATGATGCCACTGCGCTCTGCCAGGACCACAGAACAAGACTCTGTCTTAAAACAAAAAACAATAACAAAGAAAGCCATTAAGTAATTCTTTCCCCAGTTACCACCTTTAATATAGTAGTCCAGACACACTAACTACTTTACATTTGTCTTAATGCAACAGTCTCCTGCCGATTTTCTGTCTCTGAGCTCATTTTTATCCAGTTCCTCCTTAGCACGCCCACACTCACCCCCACTTCTGGGGCCACTTCAATAATCGTGCCTAGAACAGTGTGTAAGCCATTTGTTTAAAAGGGAGGGAAAGAAATGGATGTGCGTAAGCAAGTATGTTTGCTTGTTTATGCCTAAAATAGCTTTGGAAAGACATATGAGAAAGTGGTTATATTACTTACCTGTGGGGAAGGGAACTGGATGGCTGGGAGACAGGGTGGGAGGATGCTTTTCTCTATATATCCCTTTGTTCTTTTTGACTTTCGAATCATGTGAGTGTATTACCTAATCAAAAATAAATAAATATAATGTAGGAAATAATAAGATCCCTGCCAAGCTCGTCTATTCATCCAACAAATATTTACTGGGTATCTGCCTCTTGCCGGGCACATGGCAGGGTTAGAGTGTCCACAGCCATGTTTGTGTTTCATTGGTGGGGTCTTCCACACACTGTACGTCACAGGCCCTGTCTGCTTGTTTAACTTTCAAGCTTGCTTATGGGAAAAAGACCACTGGTTAGTCACAGCAGCCATGGCCAATTAGGCTTCAAAGGACCTCCTCTTCCACATACTGAAAAGATGCAAAAAGTGTAGATGTGGCAAGGATTATCAAATAATTCCTCAGAACTAATGTTTATTGAACATTAACTTTCTATGTGCCAACTATTCTCCTTAGTGCTTTTCCTGCATTAACTCATTCAGCTCTCACAATAACTCTGTGAGGAAGACATTTTTATTGCCTCCACTTTACAGATGAAGAAACTGATGTACAGACAGAGTGAATAATTTGCCTAGGGCAGTGGTTCTCAACCTTCCTAATCCCTCCTAATGCCGTGACCTTTTATTACAGTTCCTTATGTTGTGGTGACCCCCAACCATAAAATTATTTTTGTTGCTACTCTATAACTGTAATTTTTGCTACTGTTATGAATTGTAATGTAAATATCTGATATGCAGGATGTATTTTCATTGTTACAAAGGGGTCAGACCCACAGGTTGAGAACTGCTGGCCTAGGGTCACACATCTAGTAAGTAGGATTACCAGAGTTTGAACCCAGATAATACCTAACTCCAGAGCCCCTTAGTTTTAAACCACTTTAGTGCCTTCTGGACAAAGCAGTTATAAAATTTTCCTTTGCTCCAACATCTCTCTGTTGAAATTCTACTATTAATAAAAATGTCATCGAATTTTATATCTAGAAGAGACTTAGGATTCACTTGGTTCAATTCTTATTCAAATGGACAGCACACTTGAAAAGTAGAGAGAAGAAACTCATTATAGCAGAAGCAGTTGCCATCTGACAGATATAATAGCTAATAAAACCATCAAATGTTGACTGTACTTGTCATGTCAAGCACTTTGCTAGAACATGAAGCAAAAATGCTTTGATTTGATAAGGCCAAATCTGGGTCCTCCCGCTGGGTCCATGTTCTGCTCTTTGGAGCAACAAAATGTGTCTATGGTTCCCTGTGTTTCATGACAGCCCTTCATCTATTTGAAGACAGCCATAAAATCTCCTTAAACTTTCTTCTTCCCTGTTTATTCTATCTGGTTGCATACCAAAGTCCCCAACTGAGATTCATTTTTCTTAACAAGCTACTGTTTTAAAATGTAAACGTGGGTGGCAGCGCACTATTACCTGCTGCTTCCCTTCCCGCACACTGTCTTAAGGGAATGTGATTTTAGATTTGGAAAGAGGAGTGGGGAGGGAGCTGAAAACAGAGACAAATGGGTGATTCAGGTGCTAGCCTGAGACTTGGAGAGGTTGATGTAGGAATTCTGGGGAGGCAGGAAGCAGCACAGGGATCCTAAGCTCCTGGAGCCTAAGGAAATGGACATGCTAAGAGCTCAAAATGAGCAATAGTGTTGAACATCTCTTGAGCTCTGACTACATCCATGCTGGGTAGTTTTCTTAAATGCCCTCACTTAATCCTTGTAACAATGCAAGTACCATTATTATTCACATTTGAGTAAACTGGGGGCCAGAGAGATTAAATAACTTATCTAGAAAATGATAGTCAGGCTTGGATTCAGCAGCCTAGGTTTTTTATTAACCACCTTGCTAAAAGGAAGATGGAAAACTAACTTTACCTTCTTACCCTTGAGTCAATTAGTAATTATCTAAATGGTACTAGATGCCCCCGACTTCTCTAGCCTTCAGGAGTTCTGAAATACTCAAGTAACAACCCCCTATAATCCACTCTTGCACCAAGTTTCCATAAGTATTTGAGACCCCAAAAAATGTTCAGCTAGTGCCCCGTAACATGTTTCTGCCTATCTCAACCAGTTGCCTCTCCCCTCCTGCCATGGAGAAACTCTTGTACTGATGAACTCCATGGCACAGACAAGACCAGACTAAAATGTTTCATGAGATTTCATTGAAGGCTCAGAGATAAGATAATGGAATTATATCAGAGAAAAAAACCTTGAAGCCATTAATCAGCCTATTCTCAGAACTGCTGGCCAAATCATTTCTCCAGGTCCTCTATTGAGTAAATCTCATGTGCAACTGCCAGCCAGGTTGCAGGGACAAATTTACCCTAGTCCCACACACAGCCAGCGGTAACTCATGAGCCATCACCTGCTATAAGACTGAGTTTGACCCCCAGGGTGAAACCCTATTTGCAGAGCTATAGTGCACTTAAAGGGAGGTTATATGAGCAGATTAGTGCCGTAGGACTTTAAGTCTCACCATTTTTGAATAGGGGCTTACTTTACTATTGCATAACCAAAAGACCCACTAATAAAAGCTTTTCTTTTCTTTTTAACCAACACAATGGTGCCCTCATCTTCAATAGAAACTAAAAATTGCCTAGCAGGTCTCGACTAGGACTTCAGTACAGAAATCACAGTCACACTGAGAATATTACCTTTTTTAAAGAAAACAAACTATTGATTTCTAAAAGGGATATATTTAGACATTTTCTCACTTCTATAAAATCTATATTGTACAGTGTGGAGGATTTTGCCTTAACTCTTATAAGTCATAATGTGTTGTTTCATTTTGTTATTTGCGACCTCCTTCTAAATGATGATGATTATAAATGAGAATTATTTTTACTATAAGAATTTATGGAAGTCCCTAACAATTCAAAACTATTTGGTTTGAAATCATAAATTGACAATTTTAAGATATATTGAAAATTGGCTCTAATGGTTAGTGGAATTTCAAAAACGTTTATACAACTCTCAACTTATGTGAATGCAAATGTAACTTTAACACTGATGAACACTTCCAGCCTCTTCCTGGCAGAGATGAGCTGGAGAACGAAAGAACCCAGACACCAGAAGGACCCGCAAGAGGGGAAATGAAGGTGCGGTTTCGGTGCCTGCCTTCAAAGGCTAGAGGCAATCAAAGGCCTAACCCAGCTCTTTCCAGCTAGACCAACTTTCTGTAAGACAGAAAAACCCCAAATAGCTGAATTCACATTTCCCCTGCATAATTTATAATTTAACAATGTCCCAGTTTCTAAGATATCATCATCTAATCTGTGTAATCACACTGATGAACCAAGAACAGGCAGGGTGAGGGAATGGCTTGTCTGGTACCGCTCAGGCTTCCCAACTTGGGTCTAAGTAAGTTTTCATTCTTTTCCCTGAAGTGCCAGCTCATTGATGCATTTGTGTTTATTCATCCCATTGTAATTAAGGACAGAAATGAATAGACTAAAAAGATTTCTTTCCTTCTAATAAATCATTCAATAAGTAGAATTGAATACCCTGTAATCTTGATAGCTGTTTGTGTATATAAGCTGTGCTGTGTAAAATCAGCTAGTTCACATTTTCATGGTCTCAGATCCTCCTGATAACAGATCTCCTCCCTTGCATGCTCAGCCAAGGGCACAAGCCCAGCAACTTTTTTCTGCTGCCTCTCACACACATAGTATATCAGAAATACGCATGTTATCCTGTAATCCCAGAACATGGGGAGAGTGAGGCAGGAAGATTGCTTGAAGCCAGGAGTTTGAGACCAGTCTAGACAACATACTGAGACCTGCCTCTACCAAAAAAAGTATCTGGGCATGGTGGCTGGGCCTATGGGAACTGAGGCATGAGCATCACTTGAGCCCAGAAGTTTAAGGCTGCAATGAGTTATGATTGTGCCATTGCCTCTAAAATAAAAAAAATACATAAGCAAAATAAAAAGAAATGTACATTTTACCTATTGGCAGTAATAGACTGTTCTGATGGGGAAGGGAGTATTAACAGAGACCATAAAATCACTATAGAAATTTTCCAGACAAATTTAGATTCTAGACTTTGACTTAAATTATCTATCAACCCTGGGCTAAGTTTGTGAAAATTATGAATATAGATTGAGAGCTAAACTCCCATTTTGAACAAAACGGTTCCTTCTGAAATCATATTGACTAATTACTTAGTATAAGTAATTTGCTTTGAAATTCAGAGTCTTTGTGAAGCTCTGTTGTATTCAAGTTCTTCATTTGCTATGAAGGTAACCTCTATAACTCAGAGGATAGCCCATTTCAAAATTCTGACAACCTGTGGAGTTAAAAATCTCTTCCTTATACTGAGCCAAATTAATGTCCTGTAGCTTTCACCAATTTGGTCTTAGATCTGCTCTCTGGAGAGACACAAAATAAACCTAATCCCTCTACTAGACAGCTAATCTCTTTATGTGATTCTCTTAAAAGAAATTATGGTGACTCAGGCTACAGTTCTATCAAGCATATAATAAACTCAATAGCTTTACCCTCCTTTCCTTTCAGTGGCAGAGCAGGTTTACATGAGTCCACTTAATATGCTGGGAGAAGGGAAAATGTTCCTTGCTGGCAGGCCCTGGTGCTATACACAGCCCAATTCAAGGACCCAGTTGGTTGGCTGTCCTGGATGGTCAGAAGTGGATGAGAGCCTGGTAAAGGACAGTGCTGGACAGGCAGGCTCCCTTGGATTTTCCTGTTACTATAACACATAGCTTTCTGCTGGCCCAGAAACTCTCCTTAGTCTGGGTCAGAAGTCATGGATTTTCCATTTTTGTGTGTTTGTTAGAATCTGGAGAGTTTTCCACAGAGCCCACCCACTGGGAGTTCGATTTAGTAGAGTAAAGCAGGCCTAGGTGCTGATGTCCTGATTAAACTTTACATATGGTGAAACAAGGACGTAGGGAAGAAACTCTTCCCGCTGTGAAAAAAAGATAAGTAACAATACCTTGCATTTTGGTTTTATTTAACCATAAAGCACACACACTTAACATTTAACTTATTGGTTTTATTAAATTAAATTACTAAATCCTGTGTTATATAAATAATAAGACTTTAAGGTATTTATTATTCAACTCATACCAATCACTAAGTCTATCAAAATTCTTCCAGAATAAGGAGGGACACCTGGTATCATCTGCAGGTTACAGACTAATAAACTAAGGTGCTTGTTGGGAAACGAACATAGACCTTAAAAAGGGAGCTAGGCTTCTGAATTGCAGCATGTCCCCTGTCTTGGATTGGCTAATGAAACAGGGCCTGGGGCAGAGCTAAGGAACTTTACAAGGAGAGCACATTTTGGTCCCACAATTAGCTGATCAACCCTGTGATTGAAGTTAACACATAAATCACACCTGGATAAGCACCTCCACACACATCCTATGCAACCCTGTGGGAATTTTAATAAAGCTATAGAGGGATTCCAGTAGACAGGTTACAACAAGTTAAAACATTTCACAGTAGTCTAAATACCTGAAGAGTTTAATTATGCAAAAAAAAAAATCCTTCTTTCCTTTGAGAACAACAGCTTTTCTTTTCAAAATAGCTGGCATGGTTCTTTTACAAATATAAAAGGTCTAACTCAGCTTTGAAGTAATGCTATCCCAAGGCAGCCCTGGTGACCTTGTTTCTTGTAGCAAAATGAATCTATGTCCTACCCAATAATTTAGCACTTAGGAAACTGACTAAAAAAGTTGAGTAACAAATTCAAATTCAAAAAAGAAAAAGGTTTTGGTGATAAGAACTTACTTCCCTATTAAGGCATTTCATGTGTTTTTGGAAAATAAAATTATTCTCAAATAAATATAGCAAAAGTGTTGAACTTTATCACTTTCTGTTAGGGATGAAGACTTTCTCTGGTTCGCTGACCTTCCTCTTCTTCCTGGAGCTCTCATAACTTTGCTGACTGCCCACAAAATTCCTTCTTTGAATCTGTGAGAATCACCAGAGAGAGGTACAATTCAGCAAAGATTTTGACATTTGCACAAGACATACACAAGACAGGTAGACCAAGCATTAATCCCTCGAGCTGCATAACGGATCCAAACCTGCTTTCCTATGGGCTGGTTTGGCCCTGCACAGAGGCCCTGCTGCCAGTATCAGAGTCTGGTATTCCAAGTTTCAGGAGATGAGGTCCCTTGGAGGCAGCCAGTTTCTGGGACAGTTTCTTGGCTCTCTCTAGTGAATTCAGCACATCCAACTCTTGAGGGAAGGGTTGTCAAGGTGTGGGGTGAACAAGGAGCAATTAAGGGTCAGGAAAGATCTACTGCACTGATTGCTTTGAAAGAAATATAATTTAAGTCCCAATTTCAGTTGTCAGTGACATACAGCCTTGTCTTTTCTTTTTTTTTTTTTTTTTTTTTGAGATATAGCCTAAAGATGTCACCCTGGATAGAGTGCTTGGCATCACGGCTCACAGCAACCTCCAATTCCTGGGCTCAAGCGAGTCTCCTGCCTCCACCTCCCGAGTAGATGGGACTACAGACACCTGCCACAACACCCGGACATGTTTTGGTTGCAGCCGTCATTATTGTTTGGCGGGCCCAGGCTGGATTCGAACCCGCCAGCTCAGGTGTACGTGGCTGGCGCCTTAGCCCGTTGAGCCACAGGCGCCAAGCCAGCCTTGTCTTTTCTATCGTATGTTCAGATTAATGAATTAAGAAGGACCATGACCTTTTTACTGAAGAGAGGTATATGTTATTGATTAAAGGGAAGTTGATTAGTGAATCATCATAGTGATGTATTTCTCCATTGGATTCAGCTTTGGTAAAGATTTTAAAACTTATTTTTGCTTAACAACAATGAACAATTGGATATTTTATAATCTATCAGATAATCCTTACTGCCTAGAAGTCCAAGAAACACATTTATATATTTTCTAGTCACTAGATGGGAGGAAAGATTTTTTTTTTCTTTGAGATACAGTCTCAAACTGTCGCCCTGGGTAGAGTGCCGTGGCGTCACAGCTCACAGCAATTTCAAACTCCTGGGCTTAAGTGATTCTCTTGCTTCAGCCTCCCAAGTATCTGGGACTATAGGCACCTGTCGCATGCAACTGTCATTGTTGTTTTAGCTGGCCAGGGCGGGTTCAAACCTGCCAGCCTTGGTGTATGTGGCCAGTGCCCTACCCACTGAGCGACGGGCACCACCGGGAGGAAATATTTTTCCATGTCCTCTTTTCTTTCTTTGGAAGGAAAACAGAATAAGATATATATTTCAAAGTAAGACTTGTTAGAATATATAGTAAAAGTTCTAACATTATCCTTTTTTCTTTTGTAGTAGAGGAATGTTATTATTATTATTGATATGTTATCACTACAAAATAGTGGGAATGTCAATAGAACATTTAACCACCATTTAGAAACAAAGATTGGGTCTAATTCAAGCAATAACTTATCTCTAGTTGTAGAAAGCAGTCCAGTTCCTGATCTCAGAAACCAAAAATTCCCTATAACTTAAACCAAACCATTAACTATATAAAACATTAAACCTCTGAGAAAATAAATAAAGCAGCTTATCAAATAATTGCTTTGCTTATACATGTAAAAGTTAGAAATGGATTGCTCCAAAGGAATGGAAATAAAGACATAAAAACTTAAAACACAAGACCAACTTCTTTTTTTTTTTTTTGCGGTTTTTGGCTGGGGCTGGGTTTGAACCCATCACCTCTGGCATATGGGGCCGGCGCCCTACTCCTTTGAGCCACAGGTGCCACCCAGAACCAACTTCTTTATCTAAGAGATGAATGTGTTATGGTTTGGCTGCATGAAAAAGTACTTGGTAAAATTCAGTTTCTCTAGAAATGATGCTTGGGCATGCTTTCCATTCAAACCAAACTATCCTCACTTCTATCAAATCCTGTACACATGAAAGAAGAGAAGGTGAGTGTACAAATTCTCATATGACCACTTGACCTGACAGGTTTAATAGTTTTGTTCTCTTATACTTCTATTGTTCAAGTAAACCAGAGTTTTATTGCAAGTTGTCGAATTTCAATTTTATTGCAGTATGTCTGTCAAAACATCTTCAATCTGAAGGCAACCAGTAGGGCCTGGGAACTTTCAGTGGTTTGTAGAAAGCTAGTGAGTTCAAAAGCAAGTATTTATCAGTTAGCAGATACTTCCTAACATAGATAATCTACATGAACTTTATAAACCAATAAATCTATCCACATTTGAGAAACATTTTTCACATAGATATCCAACTGGGTGAGTTTGCAGATTTGATGCCAAAGCCAATCAGCTAAGCAAAGGGCCAGCCATCAGTCAGGGTAGACAGATTATCTGGAAGATTTGAGCAACATCAGATGATCATCAAATGACTTCTAATGCATTTCAGATTATATTTTAAGCACATAGCTTTTAAAGGGTATCTTGATGCAGACTAACAAGAAGCTACTATCATTTATCTACTGACAGAGCTTCAGGAATAGAGTATCCACACGTGTGTGAAAATAAAGAAGCCCTGAAGATACACATTCTGCTGTGTGACATTTCCTACTTTTTTTTTTTTTTTTTTTTTTTGGGCATAGTAACATATTCTCCATTTGAGAAGCCAAAGAGCAGGATTTGCCTTATGCAGATAGGATATGCTGCTGATTTGTTAGTGCCTCCACCCATTCCTACTTCTCCAATCCATTCTCCACTCTGGACCACTTCATTCTGCTTCATACATTAAAGACTTCCCACTATCCTCAGGATAAAGGCCAGGTGATTTATGGCACTGGCCCATCTCTGTAGCTTCATCTTGCCCTGTTCTTACTTAAACACTTGCAGTAGTCTTAACAGGCCTTGTTTGTCCACCTCCTACATTGCCTTTAATGCCCATTCTCATGCTCTGCTCCTCACTTCTTAACCTGACCCAGGGACAGCTCTGGAATTTCTTCTGCCTGCTGGGCTTTCTGACACCTCTAGGACTATGTTCTGTTCTTATTCCTTTTATAACTTTTACTACATAGAATGACCAGGACTACTTACCTATCTTCCTTTCCAAACTGTAACCTCCTTGAGACTAGTGACAATACCATCTTTGAATGCTCAATTCCCTGGCATCTGGTAATGCTCTGAATGAATGAATTGGCTGCATTAAAGATTTTAAGCCAGGTGCTGTACTGAGCACTAATACTGTTATCTCTAGTAATACAAAGATGAATAAGAGATAATTGGTTTTCCAGGATTGAGCTTTACAATGCAGAGGCATTAAGCAAATGACTACAATATCATGTAATATAATGTCATGCCAAAATAGCTATTCATTCATTCAGCAGTTATTTATTGAGTGCCAACTATGTGCATAGCACTTCTAGGTACTTGGGATGTATCAGTGAACAAAAGAGATAAAAATTCCTATGGATTTTACAAATTTGGCCATGTTACTTTTTGGGTGAATATTTTCTAATGGCAAGCATTGCTTTTAGGACAAAGTTCAAAAATGGCCTTTCATACCCCCAGCAATGGTTCTTCACATTTTCAGGAGAGGGAAAGGCTATAAGACCTTGATGAGAGCTATGTACTCCATCACTGGAAAAATGCTCACACCACCACTCACACACTTACCTACTTTGGCAGGCCTTCTGAACAGCTACTAGATACTCAAAGGACCTCCCGATTAGAGTTATGACTCCTCAGGGCCTAGCTGCGCCCAGCCTTACGCCTTGTTTCTCAAACCTTGTTTCTTTCTGATTCTGGACCTCTGCACATGATGCTCCTTTTTCCCTAAAATCTTCTTTCTCCCTTGCCAGCCCTACTTTTTGTCTAGTTTATTCAGACTTATTCTTCAGATCTCAGATAAAAAATTATTTCCTTAAGGAAACTTTTCTTATTCCCATCCCGATTTTGTAAGGTCTCCCAGCCATTGAGATCAGGAACATACTTTTTCTTTATCACATTTGTATCTCCAACAGCTAGTAAGAACCTGGCACATAGTAGGGGCTCAATAAATTCAATTCCAGTGAGCAATGAGTGAATTAATGAATGACTCTTTAAAGAGCACTTTGCCTGCAGTGTAGAAATGTGCTGGAGGCACGCATTAAGTGGATACATGGTGATGAGTCTGCCACAGTGGTATTCAGGTGATGACTTGGTGGCAGTGGAGGTAGAGAGTAGTCAACACTGAGAGAAATACTTAGGAGGTAGAAGCAGAAAGATGGCCAATTGGATATGATGGTAAGAGAGGTATAGAGGAGTCAATAAGATACTCCAGATTCTAGTTTGGCTAACTGCATGGATGGTGGTGCTGTTCTCTCAGGTAGAGAAGAAAGGGAACCTAGAAACTGCTGAGTTTAAAGTACCTGCAAAACCTCCACATGGACATGTTGAATAGGCAGCTGTATTTGGAAGTCTGAAGCTCAGGAGAGAGGTCTGGGTTGGAGATGCAAATCTGAGAGTCATAAGTATATGGAGGATAATTAATGCCATGGGTGTGGAAGAATTTTCTTATTGAGAGATCAAAGCGTGAGAAGGGAAAGAGGCCAGGACATAGCCTCAAGGAACGCCAACATTTAGAGATTATCAGATAGAGGATGAACTGACAAAGGGGACTGAGAATGAGCAAGATGAAAGAATTCTAGTAGACTGTCATGTCAAGGAAGTCAAGGGAAGAGGGTTTTCATAAGAGACAGTGAAGAAAATAAAAGGTGGTGGTCAATAGCGTCAAGTGTTGCTGAGATAATAAGAAAGATGAGAACTGAAATATGTCCACTTGACTTAGCCACATGGAGGTTACTGAGTGAATTAGATTGGGGAAGGCAGAAGTCACATTGAAATCATTTCAGGAGTGCATAAAAGATGAAAGAAATTGAGGCAACAAGTACACAAAGTTTATAAAAGTCAAGAGGGAGTGACTAACTCTGCCTGGGGGAATTTAGAGAAAACTTCTTAGAAAAGGGACATTGATCTCTGAGTCTTAAAGGATGCATAGCAATTTACCAGACTAGAAATGATGGTAGAGGCAAGAGAGGTTATTCTTCTAGGCTGAAGGTTTAGCATGTTTAAAGACAATGGGAATCATGAAAAGACATGAAAGGCATATGAGACAGTGAGAAATGTCCTTTTATTAGATTGGCTGTTAGGGTTAGGTGTTATGTATCCACCATACTCCTGTTAAAAATGTAAATTCTGGGCCAGAAGTGGTGACTCACACCTGTAATCCTAGTCTGAGAGGCTGAGGCTGGTGGATTGCTTGCAATTAGGAGTTCAAGACCAGCATGAACAAAAGCATAACTCCATCTCTACTAAAAATAGAAAAACACAGTCAGGCGTAGTGGCCCACGCCTGTAGTCTCAGCTACTTGAGATGCTGAGGGAAGGAGATTGCTCAAGTTCAAGTTTGAGGTTGCTGTGAGCTATGATGATACCAGAGCATTATACTCAGGGTGACAGAGTGAGACTCTGTCTCACAACAAAAGTAAATTCCTCTAAATTTATTACTCAATATGATGTTAGTATAAATTAACTTATCAAATGGTCTCTAAGAGGCAGCCTGCTGAATGCAGGGCCTTATAAGAAGACATATGTTCAATATAGAAAGAGCAGTTCAGGGTACAGTATTTGCTTTGCATTAAGAGAGAGCATACAGGCTCGGCGCCTGTGGCTCAACGGGCTAAGGCGCCAGCCACGTACACCTGAGCTGGTGGGTTCGAATCCAGCCTGGGCCCGCCAAACAACAATGACAGTCACAACCAAAAAAATGGCTGGGCGTTGTGGCGGGCGCCTGTAGTCCCAGCTACTTGGGAGGCGGAGGCAGGAGACTCGCTTGAGCCCAGGAATTGGAGGTTGCTGTGAGCTGTGATGCCAGAGCACTCTATCCAGGGTGACAGCTTGAGGCTCTGTCTCA
>CAUYRH010009641.1:0-11164 GCA_963574655.1 Perodicticus potto | reverse complement strand
CTCTCTCCCCACTTGAAATCTCTCCCTCTACCAGGAGCTTTGGTGTTTTCTGTATTCTTTTCTGTAAATCAATTCTGTCTTACCACGGAGGGGTGGGGGGGGAAATAATGTAATGAAGAATAATAAAATACATATATTTATCTTAAAAAAAAAAAAAGAAAGAAATATTTGTTTATGACTACATGACACTTTGGGTTCATGTGTTTTAGAATATAATTTCCTATTAAATTTTTTTATGTTCATATGTTCTATATACTTATTTTCAGTGGCTATATGGCACTTTTAATTATATAGTATTCATTTTAATATCCATGTGGTTATAGTAGTCTTTTTTAATTTAAAAATATGAAAGAGGTATAAATGTTTTAGGTTACCAGTGTTGCTTTTGTAATGTTTCATTCCTGGTTATAGGTGTACCAACCACCCAAAGAGTGTTCATGCATGCACCAGGTAGGTTTCTTCTCTGGCCTTCCTCTCTCCTTCCCTGAAGTTGATTTCCACTAAATTTTACTTCCCTTTGTGCACATGTATGCTCATCAGTATGTTTCAATTTAATAAACAGTGAAAATATGTGGTGTTTGTTTTTATGCTCTTGAGACACTTAGGAGAACTGTCTCCAATTCCATCCTGATTGTTACTAAATATATTAATTCAACTTTTACGGATGAGTAGTACTCCTTTTATGACTGATAGTACATATACCACATTTTATTAATCCACTCATTATTTGATGGGCACTTGAGTTGATTCCACATCTTTGCAATTGTAAATTGTGCTGCAATAAACATTCATATGCAGGTGTCTTTATAATAAAATGACTTATTTTCCTTTGGGTAAATACCCAGTAGAGCTTTGCTACATCAAATGGTAGGTGTACTTTTAGTTCTCTGAGGACTCTCCATACCATTTTCCATAGAGGTTGTATTAATTTGCAGTTCCACCAACAATGTATAAGCATTCCTTTCTCTCTCTGCTTTCACATCTATTTTTTTTGTTGTTGCTGTTTGTTTGTTTGTTTTTGTTTGTTTTGGGGTTTTTTGCAGCTTTTGGCCGGGGCTGGGTTTGAACTCACCACCTCCAGTATATGGGACCGGCGCCCTACTCCTTTGAGCCACAAGTGCCGCCCACACCTATATCTGTTGTTTTAGGACTTTTCAATAAATAAAAGCCATTCTAACTGGGATAATATGATATCTCACAGTGATTTTAATTTGTATTTTCTTGATGATTAGTGTTAGTGAGCATTTTTTTCAAATGTTGATGGGTCTGTCTTCCTTTGAAAAGGTTCTGTTCATGTCTTTTGCCCTATTCTCTTTTTTTTAACAGAAAGTCAGAGATACTTCATTTTTACTTCTAATTCCATAGTCTAAGTATAGCAGAGTCATAAAAATGGAATCCCACTTAGTCTGATTCACATAAATACTAACATTTCATCCTGTTTTCAAAGTCCAAGAATGAAAACTTGCAATTAAACACTAAAGCAAGCCACATGTTTAGGTAATATTTCTTTAAAAGTCTTTAAAAATATGATACAGGACCTAAGTTTTCAGTGGCATATATACTATTTAACACATATTGTGAAATCTGGTAGGTCACATCAGTCCTGAATTAATTTTTAATAATCAAAAACAAAACACTAACTGAGCTTTATAATATGTGAAATCTGGTAGGTCACATCAGTCCTGAATTAATTTTTAATAATAAAAACAAAACACTAACTGAGCTTTATACTTTTTCTATGACACTACAGCTTTCTTTCACCTCATTTTAATGTGGACTTCATGTTATGCCGTTTTCAGTATTCTTCCAGAAATCTTCCATCAGTAGCTCTCTGTCTGATCTGAGGTCTTATCAGATCAGTTTTAACTGGACTGAGTGTCACCTTCGAATTTAATGTCTTCACTGGTCCCATTGACCTCATTCTTAGTGTCACTTTCCTTCTGTTCAATGTTTGTGTCTTCACTCTGTTTTTCTCGACTACTGGACTTCACACTACTTTTTTTTATCATCAGATTCCCTTTTTCCTTTCTCCTTGGATTTTCTATCTTGTCCTCTGTCCCGACTTTTTCTCCTGTGTTTATATGACCTTCAATTCCGGCTTTTTGATCTTCTTCGATCTCGACTTCGAGATCTATGCTTTCTCTCTGATCTGTCATGGCTTCTGCTTCTCCGTGGATCCCTACTTCTGCTTCGCCTTCTTTCTCTACTTCGTGACCTTTTGTGGTCTTGAGACCTACATCTTCGGCTCAGCTTGAGTGCCTCCTTCGTGAACTACTTCTCTTTCTTCTTTCTCTGTCTCCAGCCCTTTCTTTTTCTCTTTCTTCCTCTACCCTTCGTCTTTTCCTTTCTCGTTCTTCCCTTTCTCTCTCAGGCTCTTTTTCTCTTTCTTCTCTTTTTTGCTTCTCTTTTTTTAGACGTTCATCATGATCAGGTTCTTGAGTTCTTTTTCTTAAATTTTCTTTTAATTCTTCTACAGTAGCTTTAATCTTGGCATAGCCCATTTGTTGTTTTCCCATCAAATGGTCATCTACCCTAGACTGGGCATCTCCTACTATCAAAAAGGCTTCACACACTTCACAAACTTCCATTTGCTTTTCTTGGGCAGCAAAACTTTCAATTGTCGAGGTTGTGGACCTAAGCAATTCTCTCTCTTCTTTTAACTGTTCAACTAATTTCATCATCCCCTGGGCCTCCTCTGCCTTTCCTTCGTATCCTAATTCTTCAATCTGCTGCAGAAACACATAAGTTTTGTCTGTTAGAACCTGAATTTTTTCATTTTTTCCTGTTGGGCCAGCTGCCCCAGAGTACTGCTGGTTTTGAGATAATGCCAAATGAGCATGGCCTCGTCTGATTCTACGTTCTGCTTCTACAAGAAAGCTCTGTAAGTATTGCAAAAAATCTCTCTCATAGCCAACTTTCATATAAGGAGAACTCTTTTCATACTGTTTTCGTAAGTTTTCATTATGAATTTTTTCACATGGGCCAAGATCAGAACGAATATTTGTGAACAATTCCTCAGGACAAAAACCACAGAGATAATACTTACAACGCTCTGGTGGTCCCACTGCACGATGCTGCACTTCTCTTCTGAGGGCAAGTTTTCGTTCCCAGCCCATCAACTCATCCAGCAACTGCACGGCCGAATCATGGTGCTTCCTTCCGGCAGCTGCTCCCACCAGCCCTGGCACCCACCAACTCAAATGCCGGCAACACCCCACCCCCGCCATTGGCCTGCTCTAAGGCCGAAAAGCCTTCTCTACAGAGGAGCCGATAAGACCTTTTGACCTATTCTTAATGTCTCTCTTTTCCTTGCTGTTTTGCTTGAATTCTTTGTAAATTCTGGTGATAGCCCTTTATCACATGTACAGCTTACAAATACTTCCTCCCATTCTTTAGGTTATCTATTAGCTCTGTTGACTTTTCTCTTAGTTTCAGTTGTAAAAGAACCCCTCACCCAGGGGGTGTGCTATACACCCTGGCTTTGTGCACAGTTGGTGAGATCCACCAAATGACTTCCCTCCTTCTGCCAATCATCCTACCCCTTCTCCTCCTCCCTTCCCCACTGAACTATATTTGTGTTCAGATGAGATGTATTGTTTATATCTTGGTTTCATGTTAGTATTGAGTACATTGGATATTTATTTTTCCATTCTTGAGATATTTTACTAAGAAGAATGTATTTCAGCTCCATCCAGGTAAACATAAAAGATATAAAGTCTCCATCTTTTTATGGCTGAATAGCATTCCATGATATACATATACCACAGTTTGTTGATCCCTTAAACGAATTTCCATTGCCATACATTCTATTTGATTTTTCTTTAATATGTTGCTCTCCATAGTGAATTCTTCATTCATTTACTGAATTGTTTTTCTGATGTCTTTGAGTTGTTTTTTCACTTTCTCTTGTATTTCATTGAGATTCCTTTCAAACCATATTTAGATTTCTTTATCTGTCATTTTAGTATTTCCTTTTCTTTAATTAAGTCATATGTACATAGATCATGAATACATTTATGCTTTTGTGAGATTCAATTATTGTGTCGATTATTTGTATAAATTAGAGTACTTACATCCTACTAATTAACATATCTTTCTCCTCATTTACTTAATCGCAGTGTTAAGACATTTGTGTTCAATACTTGATAGATTTGACCTGTACTCTTGCAATATTTTCATTTTAGTTGTTATCCATTGCTAGAGAGCTGATGTTCTCTTTGGTTGGGGTGTCCTTTCACTGTGGTAATTAATATCTCCAGAGTTCTTTTGCTGATTTTTCTTATCTGGGGCAGCTGTCACTTCTTATTTTTATATTTTCTTTTGTTTTAATGGGGCTTACTCCCCTCACTCATAAAGGAAAATCTGTATCATCTGTTGAATAAGAACCTTTGGTTTTGTTTGTGGATGCTTTGATTACAATCTAGATTCTGCATGGATGCCTTTGGTTATAGATATCCTTAGTGTGGTGGTTTCCACAGTTGCTATTTTTTTGTAGGCTATAGCTGGGGTGAGCTATGTATGGGCAAATTCCTTATCTTTCTTTTAAAAGGAAGGATGGAGATGTTTTTAACCCTTTCTCTTTTTCCAGCTCTGTGGTCTTTTTTTTTTTTTTTTTTTTTTTCTGAGACAGAGCCTCAAGCTGGGTAGAATGCTCTGGCCTCACAACTCATAGCAAACTCTAGCTGCTGGGCTTAGGCGATTCTCTGGCTTCAGCCTCCCAAGTAGCTAGGACTACAGGAGTCCACCATAACTCCTGGCTATTTTTTGGTTGTAGTTGTCATTGTTGTTTGGCAGGCCTGGGCTGGATTCAAAACCGCCAGCTCTGTTGTATGTGGCTGGTGCCTTAGCAGCTTGAGCTCCAGGCACCAAGCCAGCTCTGGGGTCTTATTAACAAGTGTGAATCGTATTTTTATGCCCAGTTTAATTACTGATATATAGGCAGCACTTTTGGGCAAGGATCAACCACACCCTATGTGATTGAGTCAGTATATGTTGTAAGGGGCTATACAAATTGACCTCCCTGTCAGTAGGTGATACTTGCCAGCACACCAGAACAAACAAGCTGAAATTTTATTCTGGGGTATTGTGACTGGCTCTA
Organism: Perodicticus potto; assembly: GCA_963574655.1. NCBI lineage: Eukaryota > Metazoa > Chordata > Mammalia > Primates > Lorisidae > Perodicticus > Perodicticus potto. The sequence goes on along the minus strand of CAUYRH010009641.1, from coordinate 6,066 downwards.
GCCCCATGGGAATGCCCCAGGCTGTGGGTGGAGGTCTGGAACTCCCAGGTAACTCCTTATTCTCTGCCATTATAGAGTCTGGTGGGGGAGTAAGGCTGGGCTGGGATGGCTTGAATGAGCTTACCCTTAAGCGTTACAAAAGCTGATGTAACTGTTGCAGCAGGGGTCAAAGATCCACTCCCAGGCTTCTGAGGAAAGCCTCAGGGAGAGGCTAAGCTGGCCACAACCTGTCAGAAAGTCTGTTTATGGAGGTGGATCATCTGAAATTCACAATCTGGCTATTTTGAACTGGATTTGCTTTTCTTCCTCCTCCCCAACTCTCCATCTAGAATCTGCCAGCAAGCAGGAGTTCAAACTAGCTGAGTTCCCTTAGGATGGTGCTAGAGCTTGGGGGCTTTACTGTCTAGGATCCCACCCTGGGTTGACATTGCAGCCCTCTCATAGGAGGAGGTTTGCTCTGTGAGTATACCCCAGCTGGGACCCACACTACACTCTCCTCCCAGTCTTCTCACATGGACTGTGCTGAGATTAGTTCACAATGGAGGCCTGAGGTTATGGGATCTGGCCTACAAGCCTGTCACTGGGTCTCCGAAGATCTATCCCTTAATCATTACAGGGAGAAGGGTCCGCATCCTGAGGTGCCTATAGAGTGCTCAAGCAGGTTAAATATTCCTCTGCTGTATACCCTGCTCTGAGGGAGCATCTAGGCAAGCAGCACCAGGGAGGCTCAGTGAGCAGGGTGCTCACTGTCCACACACCTCTTAAGTATTCCACGGGTCTTTAATAGGAAAAGTTTGAGCCCCTCTCTCCGTGAAAGCCCCAGTGTGGTGTATGCACCAACAGGGAGGACAACAGCTCCTGAGAACCTTGGCTCAAGTTTCTCACTTTAGCAGTAGTCAGTGGGAAAGAGGGGAGGGGAGGAAAAGAGTCTGTATGGAGGAAAGCTAATACAATAGTCATGTCTATCCCTTTCTTGGAAGTCAGCGTGCCTAGAATGTCCAAGCTCTGAGGCCACACAAATCCCCTGGAGCCCTCTAGCTCTTTGTGGCTCCTGTAGTCTTAGCCAGAGTACAGAAATGTCCGTGTAGGAACAAGCAGTATGAAAACTGGGGGGCTGAAGTCCTTTAAGAAAGACAAAGGTGTGCAGTGAGTAGAGAAGGAATATAGCATCTGCTCTTTCATCTTGAGTCTGTGGTGACAGGAAGCACCCCATCGGGGGCTGACAGGCTGGTGCTTTGTGTTCAGGAAGACCTCCCAATGCTCTAGTAGCATTAGCTTTTTGGCTTGTGAGGAGTTCAGAGGCCAGTTTACTGCCAGAGATGTTAGAAAGAGAGAAATAAACCACTCCACTTACCCTTGTTACTGGACACCAATCCTCGCTGGGGTTGTCTTCTGCCCATATCTTGTTCCTCTTGTTCTTCTCCAGAGCTTCTTCCTATGGAATCTCTCATAGGTTGTGGCACTTTTCTTGGAATTACACCCAATCTATGTTTGTTTGGTTTTTTTCTTCTTTTTCATGTAAAATTTTTCCTTCTTTCTGAGATGATCTGGCAGTTGATGTCTATGTCAGCCATCTTGTGTCTTCCTTCCCCTTTCCTTTATCTGAAACCTCTTTCCCTCCCAGATGGTCCAGTAAGCAATGTCTCTCATCAACCATCTTTTTACCTTTTAATTCTATTAGCCTTTTATATTAATGTGCTATGTTCAACTTAGTCATTTTCTTGTTGTTAATCATTTTTCTTTCATCAAATTAAATAGTCCTATTATGGGCATTTTTGAGTACATTTTTCTACTATGAATAATATTTTTAAATATACTTTTTTGAACACTTTTATTAAAGGGATTTTTGCCTAACAAATGCAGTTAGTATAACCTGATGCTTTGTACTCTCAATGAATCCCCAACAATAAAAATAAATAAACAAATAAATAAAAACTTTTTAAAGAATATTTACTTTTAAGTAGGATAAATGATCATTGGATTTAAGTGGTTTTATAGTTTCTTTTTCACATTTTTGATAATATGTGAAAAAGCATATTTCCTGATAAAATCCAGACTAGTTGCCCCTAGCAATACACACATATTATATACTTTATATATTATTAGTGTTTAAATATCTTGAGGACAAAGTAACATACTCCAAATCTTTGATTTGTGTGTATTGCCTACACAGTAACTAATTTGGTTCACAAATACATCAACTATCTTACTGCAGTTGGTGTATAGCAATATGTTGGTCTGATATGTTGGTCTATAGCAAATTATTTAAATGTTTTTGTTGCCAATATACTCCATACACATTTTACAAGGCATACAAATGAAAAAGAAAAGATAAACTTTAAAGATAACTAATTCCACCACCTTAATAGAACTATTGATATTTTTCTCTGTAGGAAGTAGTCCTAATTCTTTTGAGTAATCCACAAGCTGGCTACGAATTAGAGATATTAATTTGCAATGTGTTTTTATGTTCTCTTACCAAAGCTTTGTGTCTCTTATATCTTTTGCTTATTCTAGGTTGTTATCCTGCTACCAGAGGAGAGGCCCTTATCAGTGGATATGACATTTCAAAGGACACAAGTGAGATTCGAAAAATCTTGGGCTACTGCCCACAGTATGACTTATTGTTTGACAACTTGACACTATCAGAACACCTTTTTTTCTACTCTGTGGTGAGTCATAAATATGTTTTATAAAATTATACAGTAAATTTGACCTTTTTTAATATACATAACTATGAATTTTAACACATTTAACCAACACCACAATCACTATACAGAACAGTTTCATCATCCCAAAATGCTCCCTAATGCTATTCCTTTGTTGTTATCCCTCTTCTCCCTGCGCAGAAAACTATTGGTATGTCTTTCATTTCTACAAGTTTTATCTATTTCAGAATGTCATATAGGAATCACATACTATGTAATGTTTTTAGATTGGTTTCTTTTACTGAGCAAATGACTTTGAAATTCATTCATGCTGCTGCATGTATGGGTAGCTTGTCCCTTTTACTTGCAGAGTATTATTTTATGTTTGGATGCACCACAGTACAAGAATTTGAGAACATTTGCGTTGTTTCTAGTTTCTGATGATTATAAACAAACCTGCTCTGAACTTCTTGTGCAGTTTTTTTATGTCAAACATAAAGTTTTATTGATCTCAGAATAGGACTACTGGATCATGTGGTAAGTATTTATTTAATTTCGTAAGAAGCTACCAAACTGTTTTCTAGAGTAACTATTCCAATTAAGAATGCCAGTTAAGAACCCCATTTGCTTCATATCCTTGCTAACATTTTGTATTGTTAATACTTTAAAAAAAATTAATAGTAGGTTTGTAGTGGTATCTAATTGGAGTTTTAATTTGCATTTCTGGAGTAGCTAAAAATGTTGAACATCACTCAGGTGCTTATTTGCCATTGTTATTGTCACTTCAATGTAATATTTATTCAGGCTCTTTGTCCATTTTTTATTTAAGTTTTTTGTTTCCATACTATTGAATTTTGAGAGATTTTATATTCTGGATATATGTTCTTTGTTGAAAATGTGATTTGAAAATATTTTTCCCAATCTATAGCTTGCCTTTTCATTTTCTTGCAGAGGAAAAGTTTTGAAATTCAATTTCTTACTTTTTTTTATTTAAAATAAATATGAGGTTAAAAATTTTTAGATTACATTGTAATCTTAACTTTCTTGGGTAAAGTTCCAGTTGTAAAAGAGCCCTTCACCCAGTGGGGGCATGTTATATATTCTCAGAATGTGCACAATAGGTGAGATCCTGGCACATGCCCTCCCTCCTTCTCCCTCTTCTACCTGCCCCCATACTAGACTATATTTGTGATTTATTTATTTATTTATATGTGAGTATGTAATTGTTTACATGTTGGTTTCTTATTAGTATTGAGTACACTGGATATGTATTTTTCCATTCTTGTGATACTTTACTAAGAAGAATGTGTTTTAGCTCCATCCAAGTAAATGTAAAAGATGTAAAGTCTCCATCTTTTTTAATGGCTAAATAGTATTGCATGGTATACATATACCACAGTTTTTTTTGTTTTGTGGGTGTTTTTTTTTTTGAGATAGAGTCTGAAGCTGTCACCTGGGTAGAGTGCTGTGAAATCATAGCTCACAACAACCTCCAACTCTTGGGCTTGAGAGATACTCTTCCCTCAGTTTTTCTATTTTTAGTAGAGATGGGGGTCTCACTTTTTGCTCAGGCTGGTCTCAAACTCCTGAACTCAACTAATCCACCCGCCTTGGCCTCCCAAAGAGCTAAGAATATAGGTGTGAGCCACCGTGCCCTCCCACTGTTTGTTGAACCTTTCATGGGTTGTTGGGCATTTGGGTTGTTTCCATGACTTTACAATCATGAATTAAGCTGCAGTAAACATTCTGTCACAAATGTCTCTCACATTTTTCTTTATGGACCCTGCACTTCAAGTCTTTTCTAAGAACACTATACCTAACCCTAATCTTAAAGACGTGAAGATTTTATCCTGTATTTTCTACAAATTTTTTTAATAGTTTCATGTGCTACCTTTAGATCTATTTTAGAGTTAGTCTTTGTACAAAGGTGTGAAGCTTAGATCTAGTTTCTTTGTTTCTTTTGCATATAGCTGATTTTTTTAACACCATTTTTGGCAAACCTTCTTCTTTCATTTTGGATTGCTTTTTCACATTAGTCAAAGAACAAATTTCTTCTTGTCATATTTCTGCGGATATGTCTCTGAATTTCCTCTTCTGTTGATCTATATGTCTATCCCTTTGCAAATACCACCCTTTTCTGATTAGGGTAGCTTTACAATAATTCTTAATATTGGATAGTATTGTACCTTCAACAGTATTCTTTTTTGAAAGTGTTTTATAATAGCTATTATAGCTGCTTTGCCCTCCCAGATAAATTTTTGTAGTATCTTTTTTATCTCTGTAAAAGTTCTGCTATAATTTTGATTGGTAATCCTTTAAATCTATAGATCACTTGGGAGAGAATTGACAATTATGTTGAGACTATGTTGAGACTTCAGACTCTTGAGCATGGTATCTCTTTCCATTAATTTAAGTCTGATTTATTAATATTTTCTAGTTTTCAGTAAACAGATTTAATACCTTTTTACTAGATTTACTTATATTTCCTTTCTTGAGTTTTTACCCAAAAATGATTTTTAATTATTCATTGTTTGTACATAGAAAAATGATTGATATTTGAATGTGAAGCTTTTATCATCTGATCATGCTAAACTTACTTCTTAGGTCTAGGAAGTATTTTGTTTTGTAGATTACTTGATTTTATACATAGACAACGTCATCTAAGAATAGGAGCAGGGTTTTTCTTGCCAATCTGTGTGCCTTTTCTTTCTTTTTTTTATTGTTTGGGCTAAGAATATATAATGTTGCATATGATTGTTGAGGGCAGGCATCCTGGACTTGTTCTTGTGCTTAGGGGGAAAACATTCAGTTCTTCACAATTAAGATTTTCTTATAGATACCCTTACTGAAATTGATGAAGTTCTCTTCTGTTTGCTGAGTGTTTTTATTATGCATGAATGTTTTACTTCTTCAAGGCTCTTCCTGCATCTATTAATTGTTACATAGTTTTGCTTCTTTATTAACTTGGTAAATTATATTGATTGTTTTCAAACACTGAACCAGCCTTGAATAATGGGATAAACCCCATTTGTCCATCGTGTTTATTTCTACATTGGCTGAATTTGGTTTGATAATAATTTGTTTGATACTTTTATGTGTGGGGGATGTTTGTCTGTAGTGTCCCCTTCTTGTATTATCTTTTTTATTTATTGTTGGGGATTCATTGAGGATATAAGAAACCATGTTACACTGATTGCATTTGTTAGGTAAAGTCCCTCTTACAATTGTGTCTTGCCCCCAAAAGGTGTGTCACACACCAAGACCCCGCCCCCGCCCGCCTTCCCTCTCTCTGCTTCCTCTTTCTCCCACCCCTCCCTCCTTCTTTCTCTCTCTGCTCTCCCCTACCCCCACCATGTCATTAATTGTCATTAATTGTCATCATATCAAAATTAGGTACATAGGATTCATGCTTCTCCAT
>CAUYRH010009639.1:0-15666 GCA_963574655.1 Perodicticus potto | reverse complement strand
TGGTGGGGCCACACCTATGGTGCAGCTTGGAAAGGTACAGATGAAACTTACTAAATGCAGAATACAAATGTCTTCATACAATAACTAAGAAAATGCCATGAAGGGTATGTTAAACAGTGTGATGAAAACATTTCAGATTGTTTATAAAGCCAGCACATTGTACCCTTTGATTGCACTAATGTATGTGGCTATGATTTAATAAAAATAAATAAATAAAAATTTAAAAAAAGAAAATGGAGTGGGTCATTCATATATGGCATAAACACAACAAAAACAGAAATGGGGCAGAAAGACATTCCAGGATAACACTCAATTTTAAGAGCCACACAAAGGAAAAGAGCTCATGAGAAGAATTAAAGAGACCACGTGACTGGAGAGCTGCAGGAAATATCATATGGCCCTTAATGTGACCTGCAAAGCAGTTGATCTGCACCCAAGTAACCCTCAGGAAGTATAAGTGCAATTCTTTGGTGCTCTCCAGAAAATACAGCCTTTTTTATATCACCTTTGGGGTATGCAGTTTATCCATTCTACATAATCTGTCTCTGGATCACATCAGAACAGCTGAGTCTGCAAAGATAAAGCATTTTATTTCAGCCTGCTTACAATGGTTTCATTGAAATACCTTTGGTAATAGCAATTCTGGGATTCTGTAGGATGTAGCTTTATTAAACTTGTCATATTTTTTGTAAAGTAGAGTGTTCCATAAATTGCAGTTTTTTGTGTGAAGTCTGACACAGGTAATGTCTCCTTGGCCATCATACTGGGAATTTCAGTTACAGAACTCAGGTCATTTTCTGTTCCTTTATGAGATTACCATTCACTTAATTGATCAAAATGTGATCTTAACATTGGCCAGAAGAGGGAAATACATGACTTAACTTTGCCTTAAAGGACTTAAGTCAAATATTTCATATTTAGCTTTCATCTGTCTTCTTTTATACCCATTCTACTCTCTTATTATTTGCTTCTCATTTTTTCATTCCACCTTCTTGTATTTCACGATTGAAGGTCAACTTAAACTACACTGACCATACTTCATTTATTTATTCTGACCTAGGGTCCATTGTCCTTCAATTGAACTGTGCATTTGTAAGCTGAACTTTCCGGCTAATATCAACCTAGCTCATTTTCCATAAAGTTTCAGTTTAGCCTTGGCGAATGGGTGGTGCAGCCTGGATATCAGAGGACTGAAGTTGTTATTAATGCCTCCAGTTTTTTGTTTGTTTGTTTGTTTGTTTTCTCTTTGTGTGGTGATTTGGTAGCAGCTGCATAATTTTCCAAAAGCCCTAGGTCTTGTCATGTTGTTTCCACTCATGACTCTAGAAGTTCTCAATTTCTGGTCACAAAACTCCCTCTTTTCTCATCTCAAGCCTGGATGGGGATGGCACTGGCTTCCTATTATTACCCTTAGCTTTGTTCTTGGCCATATTGTTTTCCTAATCATATCCAAAGTTTGATAAAAGTTACTCCTTTGTCTTCTGCTAACTTTTTTTTTTTTTTTTCAGTTTTTGGCTGGGGCCAGGTTTGAACCTGCCACCTCCAGTATATAGGGCTGGCACCCTACTCCTTTGAGCCATAGGTGCTGCCCTCTTCTGTTAACCTTTGTGATAGGTATAGTTTCCTGCTGTGATATTTTCTGGTGAAATCATCTTCATACATTTTTAATCAGAGAAATTTCTGTATGTTGTGTGCATTCACAGACACTCGTGCATGCATATGGTCATATACGTGAACTAAGTGAATTGTTATTAATTTTATGAGCCAAGATTCTGAAGTCAACAATTGGGGAAAAAATGAAATATTTTCTTAATGGCCTTGTTTAACTGGTCTTATTACTCTCTCTCAATGCCACTTAAAGAAATTAAAGTCAACTTGCTATAGTCGAGTTTCACCCTGGGCCCTAATCATCCCTGCCTCCTGGTAGTCACACCCTTCGAAATTTCCCATCAGTACTGCAGAAGGGTTGGTATATGTGACCCAAAACATATGGCCCGTTTGTGCTCTTATGTCTCCCTATAGAAACCCTGAAAAACATGCAGAAATGCTCAGAACCAACTTTAGCAGAACTTTGGATAATAGTCAAGGATTTACAGAAACTAAGTAAGTTTCTTTAACAAGAAAAAGGCAACTTCAAAATTATTAAAAAAAGCTTTGTGAAGTTTTTATTTACTTTGTGTAGACCATTTTGGGTGTGGATGTACTCTTAAAGAAAGAAACCCACATTCCCAGAAGGGGACTCTAGTCCTTTTTTTTTTCTGGAGGGAGCAGAGCAGACCTTATTGGCAAATCCATATGTCTGTTCTAATTTGTAGAAAGGAATGATGCAAGGTATTCATGTTTATTTCAGCTAACTTGGAGTTCAGACCAGAATGCACTGGGCATTGCTCAAAAACACTGCAAGTCAACCGAATAGTCTGCAGACTCATAGGGAAAGATAACAGTCCAAACACTCAATAGAGTGCTATAGCCTGAGAGTGAAAGCTAGGAAGAGGTTTCTCGGGATATTAGGGTATTCAAAGCCCCATGCTTATAAGGAGGCATATAAAAGTCTGTGCTGAGGCCCAGGCTCAGAAAAAACATGAGAAGATACAAAGGTCGATCCTTCTGCTTAATATAGACCTGACTAAGTGTTAAAGGAGTGCCGCTTCAGACTGGTATTTTCTGTGTTAAAGTGTTAAAGGTGAAACCCGCTTCAGAGATTTCCCTGATTGGTTGGTTGGTTTTAGCAGCATTCAAGAAAATCTCTAAAACAGTGGATGGACACAACCAACAGTACAGAGATACCCATACAAGAATACAGTGTTTATGAAAATAGTTTGGAAAAAAATTCTAAACAAATGGACTATTATAGCCTTCAATTGAAACAAGCAGGCAAATAAACAAAAAAATACAAACAAACTCTGGGGAAGAAAGTAAATTCGACTTCAAAAATTACTTCCTTAAAATATTTGAAAGCTTACTTTGAACAAAAATGCCACAAGGTATACAAACTTATGGGAAAGAACCAAAGGAACCAAAGGAACAAAATTGTTCCAATTAACATAAATTGCTCCTGATGAAGGTAAACCACTGGACTTACCAGATAAGGACTTTAAACAACTGCCTGTAAATGATATATTAATAAGCTTTATTTAGCCATTCCACAATGTAGACATATATCAGAACATAATGTTGTATGGTATGAATATATTACATTTTATTTCTCCACTAAAAGACATTAAATAATAAATTTAAAAGAATAAAATTTGTGTTAAATATACTGAAAGAGTTAAAAGGAAACATAGGCAAAGAACTATCAGGTAAATGATGTATGAATAAAATAAGGATGTTAAAAAAGAAATATAAACTACAAAAGGAAACTAGTTAGAGATTCTGGAGTTGTAAATTTTAGTAACTAGGCAAAAGGAGTGAATGAATTTGAAGATAAAACAAAGGAAATAATCAATTCTGAGAAGCAGAAAAAGAAAAGGTTGAATGAAAGTGAATGGATCAACAACAATGGTGGCTGCAACCAAAAAACGGCCAGGTGTTGTGGCGGGCGCCTGTAGTCCCAGCTACTTGGGAGGCGGAGGCAGGAGACTCACTTGAACCCAGGAATTGGAGGTTGCTGTGAGCTGTGATGCCACAGCACTCTATCCAGGGTGACAGCTTGAGACTCTGTCTCAGAAAAAAAAAAAAAAAAAGTGAATGGATCATAAGGGAATGATAGGGCACCACCAAGTGGACCATAAAGGGGATTGTGGGAGGCCAGAGGAGAACAGGAGGGAAAATAGATGAGGAAATAATAACTGAAACCTCCCCAAATGTGGTAAAAAAAAAAACATAAATCTATAATCAAGAAGCTCAATAAACTAAGAGTAGGATAAAATCAAAAGACTCATCAAGTTTATGACAAATTTAAAAGTAGCAACTCATCACACCTGAGGGATTCTCAATACAATTAACAATTTCTCATCAGAGACCATGAAGTCAAGAAGACAGGACAAATGACAAGTCCTGAAAAATTTATCTAGTGATAATTTTAATGTGGCAAAACTGTTTTTCAAAAATAAGGGTGAAATTAAGTCATTTCACAATTAACAAAAACTGAAGGAATTCATTACCCCTAAAACTGTCTTACAAGAAATTCTAAAAGAATTTTTTCAGGTTGAAATTCAAGAACACTGGATAGTAATTCAATGCTGTGTGAAGAGGTAAGAATCTCCAGTAAAGATAAATATATAGGCAACCGAGAAACCAGTAGTATTATATTTTTGGTTTGTAACTCTTTGGCATTATTCCCTACAGAATTTAAAGGACAGATGCATAAGAAACTATTGTAAAATTTTGTTATTGGGCACACATATATAAAGACAGAACAACAATAAAAGTGTGAAAGATCTGAAACTTTTTAGGTGCAGAATTTTTGTATGTTATTGGACTCAAATTGCTATCAGTTTGAACTAGATTGTTACAAATTTAAGGTATTTAATCACTGGATTAACTATCAATAGCATATCCAAAATCATACACAAAATGAATGGAAACCTATATGATTCATTAAAAATAAATCAACTAAACATAAAACAGTAATGGAAGAATAGAAAATGTATAAGACATATGGAAAACAGGCCTATACATCGATGGCATATTGACCTTTGACAAAGACACCAAATGTATTAAAGGGCAAAGCAATATTCCCTTCAAAAAAAGGTGTTGGGACTCTTGAGTTTTTCCATGCAAAAGAATGAAGTTAGACTTTTAACTTAAGATTTAAAAAATAATTGTCAAAATTCATTCAATATAAGAGCTAGCCAGGAGACTGTTCAAGGAGAACACAGATGTAAACATTTATTACTTTGGATTTGATAATAGATTCTTAGATATGACATCAAAAGTATAAGTAACAAAAGAAAAAAATAGATAAATTTGGCTTCATTAAAGCTTTGGAGAAATAGGAAATTTCCTTCAACTTTTTGAGAGGAATGTAAAAAAGTATAATTACTGTGGAAGATAGTTTGTCACTTCTTCAAAGACTAAACACGGAATTACCATAGAACCCAGTAATTCCAGTTAGAGGTGTATATATGCTCAAAATAATTGAAAATAGAAACTCAAATAGATCCTTGTATGCTAATGTCAATTATAGCACAGTTCACAGAAACAAAAAATCATCACCAAAGGAATTAATAAAAAAAATGGGTTATACATATACAGTGGAATAATATTCAGTCATATGAAGTCCTAAATCCAGATATAGGCCTGCAACATGAGTAAACTTCAAACACATTATGTTAAGTGAAGAAACCAAGACAGAATAGGACAAATATTATGATTCCACTTATGCAAAATATTCAGAATAACATTCTATTGTTAATAGAAACAATATTTCAGCAGGGATTTGAAATCTTGTTGGACAAGATTTTCAGTTAAGGAGGAATGGGGAGTTATGGCTTGATGGTTATGGCATTTCTGTTGGGAATAACCTAAAAGATAATTGTACATGGATAATAATAACGGTTGTGTAACATTGTGGATATAATTAAAACCCCTGACTTGTACTTTAAAATAGTTAAAATGATGAATTTTATGCCATATATACTTTGACACATTAAAAAACAACTATAGGAAAGAAGCTCCACTTCACTACCCCAAATTATTTAATACATTAATCCATGCATGCTAAATGTCACATTCAAACTTAGTGCATAGCAGTTATCAGCCCAAGGATGACAAATAAATGGATTGCATAATGTAAACAAAGCAAATGAAGGCAAAGAGGCATATTACCAGGTGTTGTTAGCCACCACATCTTTCTCAGTCTTAAGTGTCTAGTCTCAAAATATTTCAAAGACTGAAGCTCCCATCTAGCTCCTCTCTGTCTAGCTGTCTTTCACGCGCTCATCATTCATTTTAAGAGAAAGAATTACCACCAAATTCAGAACACTCAAGGCAACCTGTTGAGAGACCATGCTTCAGGGAACAGAGGTGTCCACCACTAGTCAGGCTCAGCCATCAGATAAGTGAGTGAACTTGTCATCAGATAAGCAGTCCCAGAGGAAATCTTGAACGTCGTCTCATGGTCACCCAGAGCCAGAGACATACAGCTCGGCTATCCCTGGATTCCCAACTCTCATATTCTGTGTGATGACAAGGATTTGTCATTTTAATCACTAAGTTTTGGGAGGCTTTGTTTTACAGCAATAAATAACTAATTCATAATTTACATATTGTCCAAAACTTAAGATTTAACCTATGCATACTAAAGGGACAATATTTTGTTTTAGAAAAGCAAAATCACTTACTGACCAAAGTAAAATGATACTAAAAAGTTTTGATTGTCTGTATTATTTTTAAAACAAAGACATAAATAACTTTTTATATATTTTCTTTCTATTTTTTTTCTGAATAGGGTATAGTCAAAAAGTATTATTATACACAATTCCAGCCTAATCAAGCAATCTTAACTTTTCTTTTTCATTCATATTTTATACCCTTGTAAAGTTAACTGAAATGTAAGACACTGTAAAAAAAAAAAAAGTTCCAGTTATTGTTTTCTTGGTGCAGAAGATCTGAAAAGAAATTATAAAAATAGGTTTCAAGTGACCCAAGAGTTATATAACTGAAATTTCCGTCCTTTGACAGAGATTTTCACTAAGTTACTAAAAGTGACTAAAATTTATGATGATGGTTCAAGCTTATGAAAAAAAGTTACTTTATTTGAGAATCAAATAATAGTTTAATATAAATTTGCTATTAAATTGATAGTGACAGAGGTGAGCGATAATGTTCCAATGAAGTAAAACCTAATAACATAACGCTTAAGAGAAATAAAATGATCCCTTCACAAATAGAGCATTTATAAATGCAATAAATGCATTTCTGTGTGATATAATTTACAAAAAGTAGTGTTTAGCTAAATAACTGAAATAATTTTCAGGTCGAAGGGCAAATACAAAACCCAAACATGTAATGACTCTTCCCTTGGATATTAGTTATACAGATGGCTAATATGTTTGCATCTTGTAAAAAATAGTATTATAACATCATTTTAAAGCTTCATTAATGTGAAAATAATTTAAAATCACAAATACTTATTAAACTTTTCAATATAGTATTAATTGGCTATTTAATCCAAAAATACTTTACTGGAAGAAAGGCAAAAAATCCTTAACCAGTGATGAGAGGTAATTTAGTAAAATTAAAAATAACAAAAGGAAAGCGTTACCCCTTTAGTTCAGATCATCATGACTAAACTGTATGATATGTTACTTTAAGAACAATGTAGTGGGAACTCACTTAGATGTGTCTATAACTGACGGTCACCAATGTGTGTAACACACGTGATAAATGCAATACCAGCAAATGCTAAACACACCCAAAATTATCAAAGGAGCATAAATCCTTGCCATTGTGTTAAATCCTTCCTGATGCAGATAAGGGAAGGGTCATATAAGAACTCACCACTGAGAGTGAAAAGATAGTACAGGAGGTTAGGAGAATAGTGGACAGATGGAAAGCAATGACTGATGATAGATGTTAGAAGTGGCTGCTGAGGGGACAGCAGTGATTAGTAGAGATTAAAATGGGTAGTGCAAATGATAGTGACTGCATTTGATTGTAAACTTACTGGGAAAGTAGTTGTGTGGACAGACTGAGTGGATTTTACAGGGGAAGGTCAGTGCCTGGAATGAGGGCCGTGGAAGACAGCAAAGGTAGGTGGCTAGCGGTGGAGGTGGGTGTGGTGGCATTTCTACAATAGCAGCAGTCTTCTCAATTATTCTGGGAAAAAAGACAAGGGTTTTAGGAATGATAGATACAACTTACTAAACTCCAGGGACTGAAGATTATCTACTTGTAATGAAAATATTCTGCATTTCTAGTTGAAGATGAAGATCGCCTCCACACCAGGTTCAAAGAAATCCACCGTAGCTGTGTTTAGAAGGTGAAAGAGTGAAACGTCAAGCACAAGACTGATTATTCAGGAGAACACAAATTTTCAATGAATGTCTGCATTTTTGAATGTAGGTAAAAGCATATTGATAAAATTAACTAAACCTAAAATATGACAGATGGTATTGAACAAATTTGGAGTTTATTAAAAGCAATTCATATGTGATTGACTCTATCGTATGTGTTTCAGATGACTTTATGACAGTGAAAAAATGGGAGAAACAATTACTCTACTTACCTATTATCTTTCTTTCTTGTAAAAATTGTCTACTGTAACATGTTAAGGGTTTTTATCCAATAAGTCAGTGTTTTCTTAAAAGACATGTGTGGTCATTTTGAAGAAATTGAGAAAAGTAGAAATAAAAAAGTAAAAAAGAAAGAAAGAAGCTCAGAAGTACCATCACTCAGAAATAATTGGCATTATTATGGTAAAAGATTTCACATCATTCTGTCTGTTAAAATAGGATGACAGGAGTTAAGGCTCAGTATCCACTATTTAAACTATGATTAACAATGCACGCTAAATTTTGTTGTACTGTCAAATGTTCATCATTCTACGTAACTATTAATATATTTTGCACACTTCACCTATCCTCAATTTATTCTCCCCAAAGTGACTATAATCAAAAATAAGTTAGGGGATACTTTAAAATAACTGAAATAGTGAAATTGTAATGTTCCTAACATGAAGAAATGTTAAATGCCTGACGTGATGGATGCCTCAGTTACCCTAATTTGAGTAATTCACAATGTATGCCTATATTGAACCATCATACATACCATATAAAGTTAGTTACACAATCATTGTGTACCTGCAACAACTAAATATAAAATTTAAAAATATGCTAAATTTTATGAAATTTTATAAAAATGGAGATGAAGGTGCGGCACCTGTGGCTCAATGGGATAAGGTGCCAGCCACGTGCACCTGAGCTGGCGGGTTCGAATCCAGCCCGGCATACCAAACAATGATGGCTGCAACCAAAAAATGGCCAGGCGTTGTGGTGGGCGCCTGTAGTCCCAGCTACTTGGGAGCTGGAGGCAAGAGACTTGCTTGAGCCCAGGAATTGGAGGTTGCTGTGAGCTGTGATGTCACAGTACTCTATCCAGGGTGACAGCTTGAGGCTTTGTCTCAAAAAAAAAAAAAAAAAAAAAAAAAAAATGGAGATGAAACTAAAGAACTTTAATGTTTTTCCGTGTTGTTTCTCTGTCCTAGAATGATCTATATAATGGAGCACAAAAGCAAGTAGTGCCTTTTTCATTTAATATTTTTAATAACTAAGATTCTGTTTTACATTATCCACTGACTTTCAGGTATGGAAAAAACCAAAGTAAATACATTTACATTCTGATCACCTCACCTATCCCCTACTTCATCTCATGATCATTCCACGTTAGTTCGGTAAAGACATGTAGTCTTTTTTTTATAAGTAACTTGATTTAATGTTCACCAGTGGCCAATTTTTGTGAAATTTTAATTCCAGAGTTTTTCTGTTAGTAAGGAAACAGTAACAGGGTTGTAGATTAACAAACGTTAATAATTAAGATTTAATGTTCTTGTTGTTTTCCAAGAATGACTCATGGTTATCATATTCCCTGAGTTCTGTTTTGCTTAAAAATGTTTGCTAATTTTGAATCAGAAGGCCAAATTTTTCAGATATAAGATCTTTAGTGGGATAGATTCTCAGACATTTTATGAGAACATACATTAACCCTTAACTGACTTCTTAGAGTTGATTATTACTCTAGAAAAACTTAAAAATTATCTCCTGAAAATTAAATCTAATTTGGCTCTGCACCTGTGGCTCAAATGGCTAAGACTCCAGCCACATACACCTGAGCTGGCGGGTTCAAATCCAGCCTGGGCCTGCCAAACAATAATGATGGCTCCAACCAAAAAATAGCTGGGCATTGTGGCAGGAGCCTGTGGTCCCAGCTACTTGGGAGGCTGAGGCAAGAGAATCACTTAAGCCCAGGAGTTGGAGGTTTCTGTGAGCAGTGATGCCACAGCACTCTACACAGGGCAACAGCTTGAGGCTCTGTCTTAAATAAATAAATAAATAAATAAATAAATAAATAAATAAATTTAATCTTACCCCTAATTCTAAATCCCTCAAATCAAGCCCTTTGTTACTGTAGATAATATTCTTCTTTCTACCTTCACCACTAAATCTCACTCAGAGCTAACACTAATAAGCAAAAGAATTGCAACCCTTTTACTAATTTGCTCTATGTTAAATGAAACCATTAGTAATTTCCCTCCTTGAACTAGATGTGTATAATCCTATATGTAATGAAAAAAAGATTAAACTATCTTAAGTTTTTTCAATTTATTTTCTGTTTTGTGGCAGGGTCTTGCTTTGTTGCCCAGGCTAGAGCGCAGTAACCTAATTATAGCTCATTGAAATCTTAAATCCTGAGGCCTAATCAGTCCTTCTGCCTGAGCCTCCAGAGTAGCTGGGACCACAGACATGTGCCACTATGCCCAGCTATTTTTTAAACTTTGTATTATTTCATTTTATTTTTTGTAGAAAGAAGGTCTTTCTGCACCCAGGCTGGACTCAAAATTCTGCCTCAGCTCCTAAAATGCTGAGATTACAGATGTGGGACTCTGTGCCTGCCTTTAAATTCTAATTCTAAACTTAACCTTTCCAAATCTTGTCAAACACTAAAAATAATGAAGTTCGTAAAGTTAATGTTTCCTTGTCTTAAATTGTGCTAGCATAGAAATAGACAGGGAGACATGGATTTGGGCAGAAGTTCATTTTTACAGAATTTCAAGAAACATATTTTAAAGCATGGTTATTTTAAGCCAGAAAAACAAAGCAAGCTGATATATGTGGTAGGTTCACAAGGGGCTGCTGCTGTGGATACTTGGAGAGCTAACTGGAGAGCACCTTTTTTATTTCTTTAGAGACAGAGTCTCAAGCTGTCGCCCTTAGTAGAGTGCCATGGTGTCATCTTAGCTCATAGCAATCTCCAACTCTTGGGCTCAAGCAATCCTCTTATCTCAGTTTTTCTTTTCTTTTTCCTTTTTTTTTTTTTTTTTTGTTTTTTTTTGTTTGAGACAGGGTCTTGCTCTTGCTCAGGCTGGTCTTGAACTCATGAACTCAAGCAATCCACTTGTCTCAGCCTTCCAGAGTGCTAGGATTACAGGTGTGAGCCACTGTGCCTGGCCATAGAGGAATTTTGAGGGACCATATGGGTTGCACCTCATTAATGTCCCTCTCATGGGATAAGGAAGCTGATTTGTTTATCAACCTCACATATTATACCTCTATCACTTCTAGTGAACGTTCCTAGGCCAAAAGGCAAGAGTTTGCAGATGGAAGCAGTTGTCTTAAACAGAGACTGAGAGCTCTGGGCTTATGTGTTGAGGCTTTATCTTGCTTCATCCCAATGCCTAGCTACTTCCAAGCTCTATCCTTGATCTCATCCTATCATACCTATTCCAATGGGAAGTTAGCTTAGGTCCAGTCATACTTCAAATTAGCTGTCAATTGCCATTTTAAGCGGTTCTGTGATTGTTGACATTAAAAGTAGTAGCTTGGCCCATTTTCTGTTGTTATAATGGAACATAAATGACTAGGCAACTTAAAAGAAAAAAAATGTGTATTTGGCTCTCAGTTGTCGAAGCTGAAAAATCCAAGAGCATGGCACTGCCATTTTGTGTATGCTTCTTACTGTGTCATCCCATGGTGGAAAGCAAGCAGGTGTGCAAGATAGAGAACGACATGGGCTGAACTCCATCATTTTATCAGGAGCCCACTTCTAACTAAAACACCCCCTCAAAAAAGATAGTAATTCAAATATAAGGGTGGATCCCTCCTGGCCTAATCATCTTTGAGAGGTTTCACTTCTTAATGCAAGGGCAATTTAATTTCAAGATGAATTTTGGAGGTGGCATCCAAACCTTAGCAAGTTGGAAAATACGTGGCAAGTGATAAACAACTTGCTCTTGGTTGGTACTATAAACATATAGAAATGATTTTATGACTCAAAAGAAACGCATGTTATTACAAAGACAATATAACACCTTTGTCTCTTTCTTCAATATCTCTTTTCCTGATGTACTTTGAAAATATGATTTGGATATGTTAAAAATCAAAATTAAGGCAAATTTTGTTATTGATCCAATTGGATTTTATTCATGAATGGAAACAACCTCCCATTCTAAAAAAAAATAAAAATATACTGGGAACTTCTACTGGGCAGTAACAGAACAGTGCAATAGTTTAAGGTAGGGAAAAGAAAACAATAGAGAAAAAGTAGACTGACTAACATCAGGTTACTTTGGGTTACTAAGCAAAGAGACGTTCTTATTATGCTGATGCAGGTAGATGGGAAACTGCTGTTTTCAGAAAACACTGGTCTGTTATTTCTATCAGCTCTCTTAAAGTTTCATTTTGATTCTGTGGCATTTTCCATGTGTGATTCCATTTTGGTTAGATCTGGTCAGTTTGGGACCACTTTGGGACCACTTTGGGAGCTCAATCCAAAATAGGAGCCCGTCATGAGCTTTGTTGAATGACAGTTAAAATAACTATGAATTTTGATTATTGTAACTACTTCAATAAAACTATATCTCAGTCTTTGATATACATAACTACCCATCTAAAATTTTTGTTGAAAGCCACATTGCCAGGCATATCTTCTAGAGAATTTGATTCAGTTGTACTTGTGTCAAGCCCAAGACTCCTCAGTTCTAAAAATTGCCCCCACATAATTTTGTTATAAATGGTTCCTAAATCACATTTGGGAATATTGTATTGCATATTACAGAGATATGTACATTTTAATAGAGAATACTAAAAAGAATGATCATTTTCTCCCCATATTGCCTCCAGTGTAAGTTTGTGAACAGAAGACCCATAGAAAGAGAGATCTTAAAAATTTCAGTATATGAAAAAATAAAAACATTAATACTGCATTTTGACTCAGTTCTGCACTCTTATTTTGACCTTCACCTCATACCCATGAACATGGGAATATTATCCACAGATACACCCAGAGAGAATCAGGAAAACGCTTCTTTCATGAAACCCCTTTAAAATTTGGCAAAAAGGAGTGAGTTACCAGTATTATTGAAGAGCTCTATAAATATCATTTATGGGCCAGAATTGATGGCAGCAAGTGCTGGATAGAAATGTTTTTGTTTTGCTTTTTAATCCCAATGAGGGAAAAAGAAAAAGGATCTCCAAAGCCAGGTAGGACTGCTTCATCAGAGACAAGGAGGGAAGAATGAGATCTATAGCAGTGGCCAAATAAATCTTGGGTTCCTTGAAATGTCATCTATGCATAGATGTGTGTTGCTTGACATGGAAAATTCTAGTACAAATAGGTAGAAAACTCATTCAGGTGACATTCACTAACACTTAATGTCTTTTCTAGTTCTTAGATGTTACTTTACACAAGAGAAGTCCTTTGACTGAAGAGACTGGGGACACTTTAAGGGAATCCTATAACAAGGATATGCACTGTAAACTCTACCACACACATTCCCAAGAAGGACTTGAAGCTATTCACTTGGATGAAAGGAAATAAATATGACCTATGACTTTCTGGGAACATCAGATGCTGGCTCTAAACTTGAGCTGCCTTCCTGAGACTCAATGCCACTCTGGCTCCCAGTCAAACAAGGGACTTACAGAAGTTAGGTTAATATATAGAATCTTGGTCCAGATAAATTTAACAATGAAACTGGTGTGAGTGATGATAAATTATGCCTTATTTTCCAAACTCCAGCACAAAAATTAAAAGAATTTCCACTTTGCTTTCATTATCCATGGAGTAAAATGTATTGGCACACGAAGAGCTACTTGGAAGTCTCTAGAACCACATGAAATCAAAACAATGATTGTATCCCAGAGGATCTAAAAGGATTATTTCCATCGAGGACCTGAGATATGCAGAGCTATTGATTTCTACATCCCCTGTTTAACTTGCTTGATTGCACAGCATGCAAACCAAGTGAGTGATGCATAATAATTATAGGTGGTTGAAGGCTAAATCAGGTGGCGATGTCCATCAGAGCTTTATTTTAAGATATTTGGTCCTGAGTCAAACAAATCAACACAGCCCTTGTAACATAAATTGATTAAAATTATTCCTTGCCATTCCTGACAGTATTTCAAATGCAAGCAGTTTTCATTTCCAAAACAATGCTAAACAATGGGGAAAATGTCAAATGACCATAGCATATGATTAAATAAATAATATGATTTAATCAAAATATGACTGAATCAATGTGCTATGGGCATCATGTTATAATCTGGAAAAAAAATTCTTCATAATCAAATCCCATAAAAGATTACATTAGTTCTTATGTGGATAGTATTGTGCTAATTAGACATAGAACATATAGTCTCCGATGTAGAAAATATGCTATATGTCTTAGGATGCAACTGCATTGTGAAAGGTATGCTGGATAAATTTCAGAGATGTGTTAAATTTTTAAGGAATAAGTAGCCAAGGGGCTATGAGGATAACTTTTCTGAAGTGAACAAGACATGATGGCTCATTTTGTTTTACCAGTGGAAACCAGACACAATATTTGGTTTGTATATTTAGATTAGGAAAAAAAGGTATCATATGAGTCACACCTTTTCAGTCCGTTTATTTATTGAGTAATTCATGAAGTTTACAATTTTGATTAGGACCTTAAACAGTACGGAGTGCTGATCATCATGATCTGGGTGTGTTTTGATTCACTGAATCATGAAATTGGTCATATAGAGCAGCATTCTGCTCAAAATTTAAGGTGGTCAAAAAGGCCCAGAGGCTAAAAGTAAACTTCACCAATAAGTGGCTCATAATTCAACGAGCTATTAATTTAGTGACTAGTCTTCACTTTCTAAGGTCCCTGATTAACAAAGGAGTAAGAACATTCTGGTACAGATGTCTTTGTTATAATGTGATTTTTGGTCTTCTGGGTATATACCAAGTAAAGGAATTATAGGATCTAATGGCAGGTCTATTTTTAGATCTCTAAGTATTCTCCAAACATGCTTCCAAAAGGAACGTATTAGTGTGCATTCCCACCAGCAATGTAGAATTGTTCCCTTTTCTCCACATCCACGCCAACATCTCTGGTTTGGGGATTTTGTTATGTGGGTTAATCTTACTGGAGTTAGGTGATATCTCAAAGTAGTTTTGATTTGCATTTCTCTGATGATTAAGGATGGTGAGCATTTTTTCATGTGCCTGTAGGCCGTGTGCCTGTCTTCTTTAGAGAAGTTTCTCTTAAAGTCCTTTGCCCACCCTGAGATGGGATCACTTGTTCTTTTCTTGCTAATACGTTTCAGTTCTCTGTGGATACTGGTTATTAAACCTTTGTTGGAGGTATAACCTGCAAATATTTTCTCCCATTCTGAGGATGGTTTGCTTGCTATACTTACTACATTCTTGGCTGTGCAGAAGCTTTTTAGTTTGATCAGGTCCCAGTAGTGTATTTTTGATACTGCTTCAATTGCCTGGGGGAGTCTTCCTCATAAAATATTCACCCAAGCCAATTCCTTCGAGAGTTTTCCCTGCTCTTTCTTCTAGAATTTTTATAGTTTCATGTCTTAAGTTTAAGTCTTTAACCCAGTGAGAATCTATTTTAGATAATGGTGAAAGATGTGGGTCCAGTTTTAGTCTTCTACAGGTTGCTAGCCAGTTCACCCAGCACCATTTGTTAAATAGGGAGTCTTTTCCCCACTGAATGTTTTTAATTGGCTTGTCAAAGATCAA
>CAUYRH010009638.1:0-10104 GCA_963574655.1 Perodicticus potto | reverse complement strand
AAAAAAAAAAAAAAAAAAAAACCATGAGAAATACTGACCAAGTTCACATTGCAGGCTCCATCAAAGACAGACCTGATCTCCAATCTCAGGACTTTCCTATTACCACCACGTCATGAAGGCCTATTTTACCCAGTATATTGTCTACTTTTCAGTTACAAGCAAACTGAAAGGCAAAAGACACAGTATGAAGAAACTAAGGAAGTATCAGGACGGGAGAGTCATATATACCAGGAATGTAGGAATTATCAGACCAGGAACTTGGAAAATCTATGACTGATATGCTAAGGGTTTTAATAGAAAACAGAGAAAATGTAGTAATAGATGGGCAATGTAGGCAGGGTGTAGGAGACACCTGAAAAGAAACTCCTAAAAAAAAAGAATATATATATCCGGGCGTTGTGGTGGGCTCCTGTAGTCCCAGGTACTTGGGAGGTTGAGGCAGGAGAATTGCTTAAGGGCGGTGCCTGTGGCTCATCGAGTAGGGCGCCAGCCCCATATATTGAAGGTGGCGGGTTCAAACCTGGCCTCCACCGAACTGCAAAAGCAGAAAAAAATAGCCGGGTGTTGTGGTGGGCACCTGTAGTCCCAGCAACTGGGGAGGCTGAGGCAAGAGAATCGCTTAAGCCCAAGAGTTGGAGGTTGCTGTGAGCTGTGTGATGCCACGGCAGTGCCGAGGGCCAGAAAGTGAGACTTTGTTGCTATAAAAAAAAAAAAAAAAAAAGAGAGAGAGAGAGAATTGCTTAAGCCCAGGAGTTGGAGGTTGCTGTGAGCTGTGATGCCAGGGCACTCTACCAAGGGTGACAAAATCAGACTCTGTCTCAAAAAAAAAAAGAAGAAGGCAGGTTTCATGGTTCCTCAAAAAGTTAAAAATAGGGCCAGGAGCCATGGCTCATGCCGGCCTCTGGGAGGCTGAGGCAGGTGGATTGCCTGAGCTCACAGGTTGGAGACCAATCTGAGTAAGAGTGAGACTCTGTCTCTAAAAATAGCCAGGTGTTTGTGGCGGTGTCTATAGTCCCAGCTACTTGGGAGGCTGAGGCAAGAGGATGGCTTGAGCCCAAGAGTTCGAGGTTGCTGTGAGCTATGAGCCACAGCACTCTATCGAGGGTGACAAAGTGAAACTGTCTCAAAAACAGGCTTAACATAGATCCAAATTTTACCATATGACCCAACCATCCCATTCCCAGATTTATTCCTGAAAGACTGGAAATGAGGTCAGACAGATACTTGTGCACCAATGTTCACAGCAGCATTCTTCACAATAGCCTAAAGATGGAAACAACCCAAGTGTCCATCAACAGACAGATGAATAAACAGAACATCCCCTACCCATACAATGGAGTATTATTCTGGCCCAAAAAGGAATGAAGCACTAACACATGCTATAAGGTGGATGAACCTTGGAAATGTGATGCTGGGTAAAAGAAGCCAGACACAAATGGACAGATATTGTATGATTCCACTTATATGGAATATCTAGAACAAATTCATAGACCTAAAATGTAGATTGGAGGTTACCAGGAGCTGTGGGCTGGGGAATGGGAGTCACTGTTTAATGGGCAGAGCTTCTATTAAAGTAATGAACAAACTTTGAAAAGATGGTGGTGGCTACACAAGACTGGGTATATAGGCTTGGTGCCAGCTCAGTGAGTAGGATGCCAGCTACATACACCAAAGCTGGCAGGGTCGCGTTTGGTCCGGGCCTGCTAAACAACAATGAGAACTGCAACCAAAAAAAAAAAAAAAAAAATAGCCAGGCGTTGTGGCGGGCACCTGTAGTCCCAGCTACTTGGGAGGCTGAGGCAAGAGAATCCCTTGGGCCCAGGAGTTGGAGGTTGCTGTGAGCTGTGACACCGTGGCACTCTACCGAGGGCAACATAGTGAGACTCTGTTTCAAAAAAAAAAAAGATGGCGGCGCCTATGGCTGATCGAGTAGGGCACTGACCCTGTGTACCGAAGTTGGCGGGTTCAAACCCAGCCTTGACTGAACTGCAAAACAGAAAAATAGCTAGGCATTGTGGCAGGCGCCTATAGTTCCAGCTACTCGGGAGGCCGAGGCAAGAGAATCGCCTAAGCCCAGGAGTTGGAGGTTGCTGTGAGCTGTGTGATGCCACGACACTCTACCCAGGGCGATAAAGTGAGACTCTGTCTCTACCAAAAAAAAAAAAAAAGATTGGGAATATAATTAATCCCACTGAACTGTACACTTAAAATGGTTAAGGTGGTAACACACACACACACAAATATATATAAACATAAATATACCTATAAAGCAAATACAGGCCAAATTCTGGGTAGGGAGGATTGTGGAGGGAAGGTACAGGAGTCTAAATTTATTTATGTATTTATTTATTTTATTGAGACAGAGTCTCATTTTGTCACCCTCAGTAGAGTGCAATGGCATCATAGCTCACAGCAACCTCAAACTCTTGGGCTCAAGTGATTATCTTCCCTCAGCCTCCCAAGTACCTGGGACTACAGGCACCCACTGCAATGCCTGTGTATTTTTAGAGACAAGGTCTGACTCTGGCTCACACTGGTCTCGAACCTGTGAGCTTTGGCTGGAACCAGGTGCTGAGGGGATGGCCCAGGCACTCTAGGGACTACCCACATTGGCCTCCCAGAATGGTAGGATTACAGGCATGAGCCACCACACCCAGCTTTGTATTTATTTTTTGAGACAGAGTCTTACTTTGCCACCTTGGTAGAGAGCCGTGGCATCATCATAGCTCACAGCAACTTCAAACTCTTGGACTGAAGATATTCTCCTGCTTCAGCCTCTGGAGTAGCTGGGACTATAGGCATCTGCCATAATGCACAGCTAGCTTTTCTATTTTTAGTAGAGACCAGGTCCTCTCTTCCTCAGGCTGGTCTTGAACTCCTGAGTTCAAGCAATCCACCTGCCTCAGCCTCCCAGACAGCTAGGATTCCCAGGCAGAAGCCAGCAGATGAGCCTGGGAGTCCACTTTTAAAGAGGACCCTGTGTCTATGAAGTATTTCTGCTATTATAAAAAAGAATAGAAGGCCAGGTGCAGGGGCTCACGCCTGTAATCCTAGTATTCTGGGTGGTCGAGGTGGGTAGATTGCCTGAGCTCACCAGTTCAAGACTAGCCTGAGCAAGTGTGAAACCCCATCTTTAAAAATAGCTGGCTCGGCGCCTGTGGTTCAATGGGCTAAGGCGCCAGCCACATACACCAGAGCTGGCGGGTTTGAATCTAGCCTGGGCCCGCCAAACAACAATGATGGCTGCAACCAAAAAATGACCCAGCGTTGTGGCAGGTGGTGGGTGCCTGTAGTCCCAGCTACTTGGGAAGCAGAGGCAGGAGACTCGCTTGAGCCCAGGAATTGGAGGTTGCTGTGAGCTGTGATGCCATGGAACTCTACCCAGGGCAACAGCTTGAGGCTCTGTCTCAAAAAATAAAAAAAATAAAAATAGCTGGGCACTGGGCTGTGCCTGTGGCTCAGCGAATAGGGTGCTGGCCCCATATGCCGAGGGTGGTGGGTTCAAACCCGGCCCCAGCTGAACTGCAAAAACAAAAAAATAGCCAGGTGTTGTGGTAGGCGCCTATAGTCCCAGCTACTTGGGAGGCTGAGGCAAGAGGATTGCCTAAGTCCAGGAGTTGGAGGTTGCTGTGAGCTATGTGATGCCATGGCACTCTACTGAGGGTGATAGAGTGAGACTCTGTCTCTAAAAAAAAAAAAGAGAGAAAAGAATAGCTGGGCATTGTAGTGAGTGCCTGTCATCCCAGCTACTTAGGAGGCTGAAGCAAGAGGATTGTTTGAGCCCAAGAGTATGAGGTTGCTGTGAGCTATGATGCAACAACACTCTACTGAGAGCAACAAAGTGAGACTCTGACTTAAAAATAAAAACAAAAAGAAAGAAAGAAAAAAAAAAGGATAGAAGAGGTGGGAGTCTCCCCCAACATTTCAGAACCTGTTCTGAGTGGCAGAGTTTTTCCCAGACCAATGTGATATGCAGTGGTAAGGACCATGGACCCAGGGCCCCCAGAACCTGGGATGGGGTCAGCTGGCCTCCACTTTCCTACCTTCTCCTGGATTCTGGACCCTGGCACCAGGCGGGGTTGAGGTAGGAATAATTCCAGGAGTATCAAGGTCATGGTCAACTTGTTTACAGTCTTTATTGTAAAGAAGTTGCAGTTGGAACATAAGACACTGAAAATACACAATCACTGATTGTTCTTTCAGAATAGGGAGGGAGAGATCTATATATACAAAAATTGTAAACATGTTCACCTAAATATCCACACAGAATTGGTCTATGCTACAAAGTACAGAGTTGTCACTCAACTGCAACTCCAGAGGGAGGCATCTGTCTGTAAGATGAAATGTAGCAACCACATTTGCTATCAATTTAATGTGAAAAGCCAGCTTTGAGCAATGCATGAGTAGTCGGCTATGCAGAGGGACCCCAACCTGGGGCTAGGCCTTAAAACAGAGTGCTGGGTGAGAAGGGAGTGCCTGGTTCAAGAGGCCAAGGTAAAAGGAAGAGCACAGAATGGACATCTCCAGGGACAGAGGGGGGAGATGGAACTTAGTGAGGGGCTGGTCATCTTGCAACCAGGTATCTTGCTCCTCCCTCAGGCAAGGTCTCACTGAAGGGCTGGAACAGGGCAGGTGCCCAGGCCCATAGCTATCTCATGCCTTCCTGGCCAGAACCACCCACACCTGGGCAGGGGCTTGGGCAAAGGCAAGTAGGGGCTGGGCAGCTTGTAGGGGCACTATGAGGTGAGACTTGAAGACTTGACTACAATTACAACATTGTCAGGGCCAGGCTGTTCTAATGAGCCTGCAAGAGGAAATGGAAGGAACGTCTGGACAGGATGAACCACCGTGACAAGAGCAAGGCAGTCACTAACCACAGGGACATGGGAAGGAAACAGTAGCCAGGATCCTCAGCCTCAGTAGAGGTTGTCCTTGTATTCAGTCCTGTGCAGCCCCTGCACCTGGTCATAGAGGGCAGCTGGACCCCTGACCCTAGAGTGGACAGGTGAGCCCCAGGTTGTCTGACACATGAAGGGAATGCCTCCCCTAAGGTAGTCCATTCCAGGACAGAGGACACATGCCCTGGGCTGTGCTGTCCCCTCCTCAGGACCTCAGGCCTGGAGCCAGGTGCTGAGGGGACTGAGGGAACTTGTGGCGGGATGGCCCAGGCACTCTAGGGGACTGCCCCTTTTTTGCCCTGGACAGCCCACAGTGGCCACTCCCTCTGTCCCTGGCACTAGGCTGGAAAGACCTGAGGGATGTCCCAGGGGGCCATGGGGCCTGCGTTGGTGGGGTGGCCTTCGCGCCCTGGTCTGGGGCCACTAGTAGGCGGGCACCTGGTACCCTTTGGGGCTGGTGTCCAGGGTCTCGGTGAAGGGAGGACTCTGGTAGGTCTCGGTGCCCTCCACGCCGCTGCCCACCGGGTACCCGGGATAGGCCTGGCCCGACCCGGCGCTCAACTGTTCGGTGGCGAAGAGAGACATGTCGGTGCCCAGGCGGAACCGCTGCAGAGCCTTCACGGTGAGCGCCACCTAGTCAGGGAGCTGGGGTCAGCCAGGGCCGACTGCTGCCCCCTCATCCCGCCCTCCGCCCAGGCCGCGCACTCACCCAGCTGAGGATGGAGAAGAAGCTGAAGGCGATGGCGGCCCGCGCCGCGTCCCCCGCCTGCATTGTGCCTGGCCCGGGCGCCGTGCGCTGCCACTGGTTGGTGAGAAAGCAGAAGCCCACGAACCACAGAAAGGACCAGAGCCCTGCGGGGGACAGGCGCAGATCACCGCCGGGGGTCGGGCAAGGCACTGGGTCGCGAGCGCTTTGGCTCCGCCACTTGCGGGGGAGAAAGACCACGCCCCAGAATAGCCCCGCCCCTTCCCCGCCCTCCAGCACCCCGCTCCGCCCCGCTCACCTTAGAAAGCCCCGCCCCGTACCCAGCCCGTCCCACACGCCCACCAGAGAAGCCGAGGTCGAGAAGCACAGCACGCCGTCGGTCGCGGACGCTGCTGATCTGCTGGAAGCGCACGTCGAGCAGAAGGAACGCGGCGCAGGCGAGGAAGGCCCCGAGGCCAAGCGCTACGCCGAAGCGGCAGGCACCCGCATTTCCGTTGAAGACGCAGCGTAGCTCTGGGCCGCTGTCTGCGTTCACGTAGCCCTCGTTGACTATGGGCCCGAAGACTGCGATGGAGAACACCTGCGGGCGGCGGGCCGCGCTCAGGGGCCGCCGAGCCCGTGACCTCGGTTGCCCAGCACGAGCGCCCGCGCTCCTGTCTTTGCGTCCCCTGAGCACCCCCCCATCTGGGTGAGGAACTCTTTTTCCTCCTTCCTTTCCCCCGACGTATTTAGTTACTATTGGCAACATGAACCGTTTACTGCGCCTGATACAGTGCTAAAATAACTGCTTCACCTGCGTTCGCTTGGGAATCCTCCAAAACCCCCTAGGCTGCCGCCCTTGTCCTTATCCTTTTATAACTGAGAAACTAGAGCTCGGAGAGGTGAGTGACTCGTCCAACATCGCCCGGCTGACGGTCGAGGCTGAGATTCAAACCGGATCCTCCGCGTTGCGTGGGGCCCACAGGGTCCTCCCAGACCTACTCCAGAGTGCGGGAACAGGGCCTTCACCTTGAGCAGCGATCCCCATGCTGAAACCACTGGACTTAAAAGGTAGGAGTGGGGACAGTAGTGAAGCCGCTGCACAGAGCTGTAGCCAGGCCTCTGCAACCTGCCCTCCCCTCTGGGGGTAACAGGCACAGCTCTGGGAGTATCAGAATAGAGAAATATCCACCAGCTTTCTGCATGTGGTGGGCACCCCGGAATGATGGCCCCTGAGATTGTAATTATTAATATAACCCGTACGTCTTTGGGCTCCAAACCTCTTGGGTTCAGTCAAACCTTAGTGCCTCCGCTCACCAGTTCTGGCAGTGGGATATGAGGTAGACCATAGTCATTTTAATCACATGCAGCCCCTTTTAGCTCTGGGCAGCCCTCTGTTTCCAAGAAAAGACCTCCAGTCCCAACTTCTTCATTTCGTTCTTTTTTCCGACCCAGCACCGAGATATCAGGAGTCCAGGGGAAGATGGGGCACGGACATGTCCCCCGAGTGGACTACAAGTCTGGACATGAGAACAGAACGCAGGGTTCCTGCTTCATGGCCTAGTCAGAGTCACTCCACCAGGAAGGCACCGCCCTCCTCAAAGACAGGTGCGAAGGTGCGGCCGGCGCCAGCTTTAGCCGGCGGGACAAAACCCAGATTCGACTTCTCACCACGCACCCCTGCCAGAGGAATGGGAAGGAGGAGCAAGGTACTGGTCCGAGGGATGCCCCACTGGGCGAGACAGCCCCATATCAGCCCCTCCGGCATCACCGCCAGGAAGCCCTCCCGGCCCAGAACCCGGCCTTCCTCAACTCACAGCCGCACGGAGCGGGGAGGCGGGGAAGGGGAAGGGGAGTCTGGAGGTTGTGCGTGCGGCACAAGGGGGAGATTCTCCATGATTTCTCTCGGTTCCCATAGCCCCCCTCCTCGTTCCCCTCCGCGAATCCGGTCCCACCCCGTGCCTGCTTCCAGGTCATGAGAACAGGAAAAACAGAGCGAAGGCTGAGGAGGGAGCTTGGAATTAGATCTAAGGAGGAATTAGGGGCTAGGGGGCAAATGGCGGTGACCTCTCAAGGTCCCTCTTCTCGGCCACCGGCCCCTCCCCCACCCGCAGGTGGGCGCACCCAGCCGGGTGACGTCACCCCAACCTGGGCCGGCCGGGGAGGGGCCGGCAAGGATGAGGATGAAGTGGAGGGGAGAGAGGCAGGGGTGCGGGGAGAGGCCATGAGGGACACGGGTCGAGGTGGGATCCGGGGTCGCAGCCTGGGGAGGGGCTACTCACCCAGGACGCGACCCGCAGCAGGGTCTGGGGTCGCCGCGCGAAACTCACGGGGTCCAGGGCGGCCCCCGCACGGCCTGCGCCAAATGAGGCGCCCTCCATGGCCGGCCCGGGCGGGACGCGCGCCCCGGCGCCCTGTGTCCGTCTGTCCAACCGACCGGCCCTGCCCGAGGCCGCCGGGGTCTGCTGCAGCTGCGAGTGGTAGGGATGCTGCAGCTGCCTCCGCCGCCTGCCCGGAGCGCGCGTCGGGGGCGCGCGGGGCGGGGCCGATCCAGCGCGGGCCCCCCCACCCGCGCCCGGGTCCAAGCGCGCGGGCAAGAGCTCGCATCTGCCTCCGCCACACCCACCTCCTCTGCGTGATCCGCTCCCAAGACCTCGACCATCCTTGGAAGCGTAGCAGGTCCCCAGGGCAAAGGGAGCAGAGACTGGGCTCACACTCAGCTGTCGCCGGGAGGATGGACGAGACGTGACTGTGTTCCTCTGAACAAGGCCCTTCGGGGAGCGAGTCCCGGGGTAACCTGGCCCCAAAGGCTTCAGTTTTCCCCTGGCCCTCAGGGGAGGGAACCTGGCACCTTGGCCCTGGTCCCAGGAAAACCCGAAGGTTACCGGGAGCCTTTCCCAGTGGCACCCCACCTCACTTCACCTGGTTCTTGAGAAGGTTCTAGCCTTCCTAGCAGGGAGGGTCTTGTGGTTAGAATGGCCCGTGCTCCCAGGTGCGCTTATTGAGGTGACAAAGCTCACAGCAGCCAGCACGGAGTGTTGGGACATCTGGCTTCTGGGTCTCCCCACCTAACTTGTGGCCGGTGTATTTGGGATGAAGTTGATCAAGCCCCCCACCCTGGGTGACTCTGGGTCCCTCCACCCCACCTTCCAGACCAGCCTGGCAGGAGTTCAGATGACTTCTGTGTTTAGAGCACTGATGAGAAAAAAGTCTGCATTTATTGAGCATTTAGAGTGCCAAGTGCTATACCTGCTGAGGTAGGAACTGTTCTTTTTTTTTTGAGACAGAGCCTCAAGCTGTCACCCTGGATAGAGTGCAGTGGCATCACAGCTCACAGCAACTTCCAATTCCTGGGCTCCAGCGAGTCTCCTGCCTCCGCCTCCCAAGTAGCTGGGACTACAGGCGCCCGCCACGCGCCGGGCCATTTTTTGGTTGCAGCCGTCATCATTTGGCGGGCCCGGGCTGGATTCGAACCCGCCAGCTTAGGTGTACGTGGCTCGCGCCTTAGCCCGTTGAGCCACAGGCACCGAGCCGGAACTGTTCTTTCTTTTAACATGCCTAACTCCCCAGGCAGGCCAGTTGAGTTCCTCCATCACAGAAAGTGAAGTGCTGGAATTCATACCCAGGTCCCTGCTGTACCAACCATGTGGACAGATGGTGATACCTGGCCCAGCCCCCTGGGTAACCCACTGGTTCTGGTCTGAAACTCTTACCTCACTCAGCACAGCTAGACCCAAGGTGGTAGGGCAGGTGTTGCCCGGGGTACTGCCCAGAATGTTTTGTCCAGTCCCATCCCCCGTGTGACCATTTCCCGCTTTCCTGGGATCATTCCCATCAGCACCCTAACATGCTGCACTTTCAGAAAAAAACCCAAATACCCTTCTCAACCCCATTTCTCCTCTAGCTAGCTGCCCTACATCACTGCTCCCTGTAGCAGCAAACTCTGTTCTACTCTGCTTCCAATACCTCTTCCCACCCCCACCCCCAAACCCAGGATGACCCACCTCCCACCACTTCACCTAAACACAAGGTTGCCAGTGACCTGCACCTGCCAATTTCAGGGGCAAGTTTCAGATGCTGCTAGTCCCTCCAAGGTACAATTCTAAGGTTATCCTTGTGTTTCTTATGGACCCTTTCTTTTTTTTTTTGAAAAAACATAAGAGATTTGAATGTTTCTCTTTCTCTGCTACATTTTATTTTCAGATGGCCACTTATCAGTAACAAAGCTCAGTAACAGGTCAAATTGATTTCTGATCAGGAAATCAAGGACCCCTTCTTTTTTTTTTTTTTTTTAATTTATTTTTTTTGTAGAGACAGAGTCTCACTTTATTGCCCTGGGTAGAGTGCCGTGGAGTCACACAGCTCACAGCTACCTTCATTTCCTGGGCTTAGGCGATTCTCTTGCCTCAGCCTCCCGTGTAGCTGGGACTACAGGCACCCGCCACAACACCCGGCTGGAGAAGTGATTTCTAACCTCAAGGGAGAATGTGTCATTACAATCTTAAGGGAAGTGTTTTCGTG